>JAGKTI010020362.1:0-16374 GCA_018397915.1 Birgus latro | reverse complement strand
GAGAGGCTTGGTATGTTTCTCTGCCTAATATTTCACCTCTTCTACTTGTCACTTTCCTCTGCTGGCTAATATTCCTAAGCTGAGAGAGGCTTGGTATATTTCTGTGCCCACAAATGAATCTCTTTTTTTAAATAGATCCAGGAGGTAAATAATTATGAAGTAGACAGTGGAAAGATGATCAGTTAACATCAATATTATTCCCAACTCCCATTTTTATTTCTTTTAAAAATTTATAGCTGATTTACTGGACTTTTTTTTAATTAGATACATGAAGAGCACTGTAGTATAGGATTATGATATTTCAATTTTAAAAACTGAAGCATGGATGTATATATTTAGTACAATTTCGTGTAAATACTTATATATATAAAGTGATTGTATAGCTACGGTATACTGTATAGTTCTTGTTGAAGATTATAATAAAATTGATTACAAGGGATTAGCACAATATAATTATGTTTTGTAAAAGGTAATTTGTTTCTGGACTTCATAGGACCATCCACTCATTTGATGTAATGCGACCTTGAGTAGAGAGGAACAGTATAATTGTATGAGAGAAGAAGGAGGTGTATTTGAGTGGGATAAGTATGACAGTATTGAGAGAGAAGGAAGAGAAGTGGTGGACAGAGTATTGGTGAAAGAGAAGGAAGTGGAGAAAATGAAAGCATGAGGCGTATATATGTGAGCATAAGATAGCTTCAAGATGCTCCATAGAGGCCATGACTTCAAAAATTTTCTCTTATCCATGGCTAGGTGTTGGGGTTACAATATTCATAGCCACAAAAATCGCTAAAAATTGCCCTGAAACATGGACTGCCGCAGAATTAAAAAATGCCCAGCAAATCAAAAGTCAATGCAAAATCGCTTGAATATTGTTAATGCTATTGTAAAAAATTCCTAGAATGTAGTCAGATTTATAACAAGAGCATAATTCAGAGGCAAATATTGCTTTATAAACGCTAGATTATCGCTAAATGCAAGAAATCCTCATATAATTGCCAAAAAATGTAAAGGTTCTACAGTGTCGCCGTTTCTTTGAGGAAACACCATTAAATAGTCAAATTCCTTGTTAGACTCTAAAATTTATCGGTAAAATAAGACTAATATCAAGATCAAGCGAAAAAATGCTAGATTGACAAAGGTAGGCCTCTGACAAAGCTCCCTGAGCGACCATCAAATCCTACATAAAGATTAAAACACTAGGATATTTCATCATTTGTTGAGCTATATCACTGATTTCAAAAGTTAGATAGGCTTTTCAATAATTTATGTGTACTTTCTTTATGTTTATATAGACTTGTAGTGGCGAAAAACCTAGGTTTATTATGTGAGAAGTTTTCATTTTAATTCAGATTTTACTGGACTTAACTATTGGCTCTAAAATTTTCTTTAGACTTTGTATTAATTCGTATTTATGTTTTTTAGCCATTTTATAAACTAACGTTGATGAAAAGTATGTTTTTATTATTTTGTGACCACTCGAATGATTACTGGAACAATGGTGACGGGTCTGGGGAAGGAGGAGATGCCCAGGTGAGTTTTTATCTCTTGTTTTAGCCACAATCCTTTACTTAATGACTGTTTTAATGTACCAGCCGATGTTTGAAGATATATAGGTCATTTGGATAGGTATGTAGGGTCAATTTAAAGTTAGATAAGAGGGATTTGACGAGATGAAATGACCAGGCTGAGGTTGGGGTTCAGATGTTCCCAAATGGCGGATATTGTCGAGTCGTATTTTTCCTCCATCCTGTATGAACTTCACATAAATACGACTCGAGATGGTGGATGGATCACCAGAAGTGTATTTGAAAGCAAGATTAGGTGTGTCTGCAGCTGGGTAAGTGTAGTATTAAGGGTATTATGCAGTAGGGTAAGGAACAGATTTAGAATGTCTGATGTAGCTTTCTCGCCTTGGTGTATCATTTCTCGTAATAAGCTAATCATATGCCTCCGCCGGGATTGGTAAGGCATGGTAAGTGTGGCATGGTTAATATTCGATAATCCTGAGGGGTCAGGGTGGCTCAGTGGTAGCGCGGCGGGCTCTGAACTGGGGGTCGTGAGTTTGACACGCCTAGCAGGGTTATATGATCTAAGAAGGTCTAGCTTGGGGGGCATTTTCCTTTCCATAATCCTGAAGGAGACATGACCATGTTACTGCATTTTCTTTAGCAATTTTTGTATGTTTTCAAAAAGATTGAATTTCTTTTTTCTAAGAGGTGGTCCTGTCTCCTTAAGGATTACCAAATTTTCCTGTTGGACAAGAATGCCGTTTGATTTGTTTTGCTTATATTGTTCATAAAAGCTTCACCTTGTTTTCATGTGTCGACTTTGGTCACCTAATGGCGGCCCTCCATGCTGCTTGATCTCTGGCAGCCTCCCTATTCAATCCCTTGTCCCAGAGATCACTTGCTTTGACCCCGTCCCAGGTCTTTTTCGGTCTGCCTCTCGCAACCCTACCCTCAGTGTTCACACTTCTCACTTTCTGCACCCAGTTGTCATCCTCCATCCTCCCCACTTTCCCAAACCATCTCAGCCTACCTCTCCTCATCACAACACCAATACACTCCAGTCCCATCTTTCCTCTCAACTCTTCCATTGTAAACCCAGCCCCCCCAGGCCTCACACTCAGGGATGCACTGCACATCCACCTAATCCTTGTCATTTCTGTACGTTTGAGCCTGCGAATATCCTCTTCCTTTACTGCCCAGGTCTCACTACCGTACAGCATTACACTCCTAACACATGCCACATACAGCATTACACTCCTAACACATGCCACATACAGCATTACACTCCTAACACATGCCACATACAGCATGACACGCCAAACACATGCCACATACAGCATGACACGCCAAACATGCCACATACAGCATTACACTCCATCACATGCCACATACAGCATTACACTCCATCACATGCCACATACAGCATGACACGCCAAACACATGCCACATACAGCATTACACTCCTAACACATGCCACATACAGCATTACACTCCATCACATGCCACATACAGCATTACACTCCTAACACATGCCACATACAGCATTACACTCCATCACATGCCACATACAGCATTACACTCCTAACACATGCCACATACAGCATTACACTCCTAACACTTGCCACATACAGCATTACACTCCTAACACTTGCCACATACAAAGATCCCTTACCACGGAGGGAGAGTCCTCTCAGTGTCAGGAGAGGCAACAGCTCCCTGAACTTCTTCCAACCACTTCTCACCCTAGCCACAGAGCTGCTCCAACCCCACCTCCAGCACATAACATGCCTCCCAAATAACAAGTCTTCCACACACTGAAGAGACTCGCCAGCAAGATCAGTCCTTTCATGCCTGACAGTCTCCACCTGCTCTCCCCAACACACCACACACCAAATCAGCATTAAGTCTACCTCTAATATCACAACATCTCTTATGCACCCACTTATCACAAACACTGCGCAACATGGAATTATTCCTCACGCCCTTGTGGCAAACCACACATGGCCACACTCCCTCTTCTTTGACAGTACCGCCACCAGCCCTAGACATCATCACTTTTGTTTTATCTGCATTTACTGCTAAGCCCTTGTGCCCCATACCATCTCTCCACTTCCTAAATCTTTCCTCCACCTCCCATACCATCTGTCCACTTCCTACCCTCCACCTCCACTACCATCTCTCCACTTCCTAAATCTTTCCTCCACCTCCCATACCATCTCTCTACTTCCCAAATCTTTCCTCCACCTCCCATACCATCTCTCCTTTTCCTAAATCTTTCCTCCACCTCCCATACCATCTCTCCACTTCCTAAATCTTTCCTCCACCTCCACTACCATCTCTCCTTTTCCTAAATCTTCCCTCCACCTCCACTACCATCTCTCCTTTTCCTAAATCTTTTCCTCTAGCTCCCTCCATTCATTTTTTTTTTTCCTAGGTTGGCTGTCTTGCTGGTAGAGGAAAGAAAGGCATGTTTGTCAGCATAACTCATCGACACACAAAGTTTGGTGTCAGTGGAAACGACGCGAATGCCACTCCCAGCCGTCAAAATCACATCCCCAGCCAACAGCTCCTTGTGGCAAAGAAGCAACGCACACCACTGCCGCCGTCCCCAGAGTTGCCGAGATGGACACGTGGGACGAGAACATCACCGACCCTAAGGTAAGCATCTCACAGTTCTTCTTGGAGGGGTATGAGCGGCTTTGATGGTTCGGGTGAGTGGCAGTGTGATGGGTAGGATGTGTGTTTTATTTTCCATTCCTTTTTTCTTGATCGCTGTGATGATTTTTGTGTTTTTTTATTAATTGGGGTTTTTGTTTTGTATATTGGGTGAGTATAATTTAAAAGTATACAGTAGACCCTCCCAGTACCGGATGAACTGGGGAGAAGCCTGATCTGATAAAGCCGATAATCTGTTTATTCCGATGGCCCCCTGTGCAGTGAGATTCCAAGCACACAATGGAAAGTAAATGAGTAAAATAGCATATCGTAGTCTTCCTATCAATTGCCAGATGCATTAATCGTGTAAGGGGTGGCCACAAACAAATCACCTCCATGTCACCCCGTGCAATGCCATTTCACTGCCCTGCTCCCAGCCCACACCCCCTTCTCTCATATACCTCTCCACTCCATCCCTTCATCTCATCCTTGGCCTCCCCCTCCCACTGGTACTAAGAATAAATACTATGCTCATTTTACACTAACTTGGCTCATAATTTCACACCCTTTGCATAGCACTTCATGTGGGTGGGAAATATTGCCGCTAACATTACTAACAGCAGCCTGAGTCACTCCACACGCCGGAAGAAATCCAGTGTGGTGTTTCCCATTTACTAGATGGTATATGAGATGGAGTGGAGAGGTATATCAGAGAGGGAGTGTGAGCTGGGGGGAGGGCAGTGAAAAGGCTGGGCACAGGATGACATGGAGGCGATTTGTTTGTGGCCACCCCTTAGGCTACGGTCACACCGAACGCGACGAGTGGGGAGGTAGCAGCGAGGTGAATGTCAATGCGTCAATGCGATGTGTGTCCAATAGGAGGCAGCAACTTCGCGGACGACAGATAGTCAGAAGCTGTTCATTGGTGTAGACATGTCATTGTCCAAGTTGGTCACTCAAATGTCAGGACCAACTTGCCTAGCCCCGGGTTCCTATGCTCCTCATGGGGCAACACAGGATTAGATGATGAATTAATGGATGAAATTTCAGTGTCTGACTAATATGTGTTTATTTGACCCTACCTTAAAGATTGATATCATGTTATTTTTCTACTGATTGCCTCGGGTGAAATATCTGCTGGATGGTTCACTGTCTACTGGATTATATTTCATAGATTTATATATTGATAGGTAATAAAATTTGTGATGTTCATTACATATATACATATTCCCATATATAGTGTATACACTTATCTGTTTATTTGTTTTAAGCCTACGGTTTAACAAAGGGAACCGAGCACTAAATACTAGTATGAATTCTAGACATTAATGGTGTTTGGCAGGTTTTATAACAACAGTGGAACAAATGTTACTTAAGCAGTTGTATCACAAAATAATGCTTGATTATAAGATACCATTTGTATGCAGTTATTCACAGGTATCGCAGGGTTTCTTCAACTCCAGTATTTTTGTGGAGTGGATCACTTGAATCCCACACAGCTGCTCTGTGGTTCACGGTCCCAATGAGGTGTTCAGTAGCCATAATTACCAGAACCCAACCGCCCCAACATGCAGTACCAGCACGACTGATTGATGGTGCAAATGCCTGGGGATGTCTCTAGGCAGTGCATGACGTTTTGGAACATGCTGCATCGCGTAGCAATGAGCACGGAGGGTGAGCGGGGCGACAGACTTCCACGCTCATTCGTGGTTACCCACATAGGGGTTAGTGTGTTTTGTCGTGTCGCCTCATCTCTCCCCGCTCAAGTCTCCTCAGCCATCGTGTTTGGTGTGGCCGTACCCTTACAGGATTAAGGCATCTGGCTGTGAGATGGATATCCAATATGTATGATGGTTTGCCTGGGGACCTCAAGGTGTTTGTTAAAAATCAGTATCTCGTCTAGTGGGGTATGGTAAAGCTGGGGTCTAGAGTAGGGCCGCACGGACAGCAACGCTATTAGTCCAATGCTAACGTTACTGCCTGTGGGGCAAACTTCTTACCTAAATAAATTAATTGGGACTTTTTCAACTTCACCCCTATTTTTCCATCTTTAACCACATATATCAAGTAGAATTTCAGCAGTAATAACACTATTGTATACTAGACACAAGAAGGTAAAACAAACTGAGTTCTGTTTACTGTATATTAAACAGGCATGGAGGTTTAATTTATTTTTTATTAGTTTTTAGTGCTGTTAATTGTATATTAAACACAAGAAGATTAAACATACTCTTTATTGGCTCGGAGTGCTGGTTGTTGTATTTGAAACATGCAAGAAGGTTAAACAAACATACTTTCTGTTTGTGTGGAGAGCTGTGTGTTGTATATAAACCATGCNGTGGTGGTGTGGGTGGAGGGGAAGGGGTAGGAGAAGGTTGTGATGGAGGTAAGGGTTGGGGTGGATTAGGATGGGGTGGAGTGGGAGGGGTTGGGGGATTAGATGGTGTGGGAAGGATTGGTGGGTTTGGGTTTAGCTGAGAAGGTGTGGAGGAAGTAGGAGTGGGGTTGATGGGGGGTGTTAGTGGGTGGGGGGCAGGAGCGTAAGGGCGCATCCACTCGTGTGCTCAAACAGGTGTTGGCAACATGTAAGCAACACAGTAACATGTTGGGAACAGCAGCGTCCAGATCATGTTGGGTCCAGTTCTTGCAGGAATTGCACTGAACTGAACCCTGTCTGTCGGCTCAACGTGACAGGTTTTGAGCATGTTAGACATATGTATTTGTTTGTGGGTCCTGGATTGCTCTCAATGTCCCCGGCAAGAAGAATTCATCGGAGTCATTTTTTGGTGTAGAAAAAACAGTGATGTTGTAGGTGCTGTGTTGAGAGATGTTGCTTGTCTGGGCGAACAAAGTCACTCCAAGGTTCTCGGGCCCCATGAGGGGCCAGGGGGGTTTGCAGTGGTTTGGTCCCCATGCTGTCCGAAAGACCTAGTAACCAAGGAATGAGTTTCCTTGGTTACTAGTGATATTTATGCTCCATTCTGAATGCACCTGGCCAACAATCGAGCTGAAAGAGGTTAGTTTTTTGTCAGATGAAATTAAATGGACTGTTGTAACTGTTCTGAGTCACTCACACTCAGCAAGCAGTCCAATTTGGTTCTCCCCGTTAGTGGGTGCTGTGCGATATGTACGATGGTTTGGCTGGGGACAGTACAGTAAAGTGAGGGTCTGCTGTACAGTAAAACCTTGATATAACGGACTGCAGTACACCGGAATTTGCTTTTATTGGAATCGAGGAGCTGACCAGACTCATTTCTTATATATGGGAAAAAGTGCAATAAAGCCAGAAGCATTGCGGACTGCCTGCCCACTTCAGCTGTGTTCACCACCGAGGTAACTAAAAGACATGTTAATCAGTGTATAGGTATACCTCGATATACGGTACCCCTAGGTGCGATACCCTGGCTTAACGATAGGGGTTGGAATACCACTATACTCCGCCTAACGATGGCCAAACCCCGGTTTAACGATGGTTTTGATTTTTTTTACCGGTTTTGATATTTTAAGACTACAGTTGTGGTTTAGATTTATTTAAAAGCTGTTTTTAGACTTAGATTAATGTGTTTTAACCTTAGATGGGGTGAAGATTGCCATTTTGGGGTACAGTTTACTAAGTTTGATTGTTTTCCAGACATATTTGACAATTTTCAGATTTTATTTCTTGATTTTAGTGAGTTATTTATGGGTGTTAGGCTTAGGTTAGCTGCTTTTACAGCTGTTAGGCCATGTAGATTGGTGTTAAACCAGTTTTTTACTCATTTGGTTGGGTTTAGGACTTAGTTGGGGGGTAAACCCAAGGCTGAAAAACACATCCCTATACTTTACATATTAAATCCCTGAGGTATGATGCCCCACCTAACGGAGGGTTTTTACTTAACCAATTGCAACGTTAAACTAGGGTATACTTGTACAGTACAGTATTATTATATATACCATGTGATTAATGTAGTGAATGTATAATATCGTACGGTCCTGCAATGGTAGTGAAAACAGTTTAAAAACCGTTGGTGCCATCCGGACTAATGTCTGTCGGAAAAATTCTGGGTTTGCAGGGGGAAGTCTGGATGTAGCTTTTTTCAGAATGGCTTGGGCCCCAATTAGTCTGTCATAGTGAGGTCGTACTCTACATTAGTTTGCATTATGATCAATTTTAACAATTTTATTCCACACATAACTTTGCCCCCCTAAAGGGGTATGGGTCATTTGCAGCAAGAACAAATTGCAAAATTGATCAAACAACAAAAACCCTTCCAAAAATCAAATAACAATACTTAAAGGGGGAAAAATTCTTGGATGGTGTCATGCAGAAAGTTCTCATAAGTGTTTGAAATCATTGCCCTGGTTAGACTCTGCTGGGTTAGGTTAGGCTGGGTTGTTAGGTCTCCAAATGAGGTATTTTGTGCAGACGACAGCTGTATTGGCGATGGCTACTGCACATGCACGAACAGTCATGCACATGCACATTTGGGAGAGGGAACTTTGTGCATAGGAACCTTGTGCATGGGGAACTTTGGGCATGGGGGAACTTTTGTATTAGGGAACTTTCTGCATTCAGCACCAGATCCAGCACTTGGTAATGGGAGTGGGGGGATTATATCTCTTGGGCCATTGTGCTCTGGTGCTATGGAGTCAGCAGGCAAGCAAGCAGTCCAGTACGAATGGCACTCCAGCCTCGACAACACATAACAGAGTAATTACAGTGGCTGGGTGAGTGTGATGAAGGTTACAGCTGGCAGGGAGAACTGATATATGTTTGTAAAATAATTATTATCATCATCATCCAGACCTCCTTTCCCACCCTAGGGCAGGGTGAGGAGTAGCAGTGTCCAGATAGCCCAAGTTTGCCTAATCCAATGGGCAACGCATCCATTCACTCATCATTCAAGCCCCGGAATCCTTGCTCTAATACGTCAAAAGCATTCACCACATTCTGTAGCTTCACATAAACGTATCCGATAGTAAAAAATAATAATAATCATTGTCTGAATAATAATAATAGACATTAGAGAAGTGTGAATGTCAGAAGTAGGATTGTGAGAGGCAGAGAGACCTGGGATGTCATAGTGTGTGACTTCAGGGATAAGGGACTGAACAGGGAGGCTGCCAGAGACTGAGCAGTGTGGAGAGCTGCCATTATGTGATTAAGGCCATCAGATGCATACACAAGCCTTCATGAACAAATGAATAGGTATACATGAAGCTACAGAATTTCATGAATGTTTTTGTCGTATCAGAGCCAGGATTCGTGGGCTTGAATGATGAATGAATGGAAGCATGGCTCATTGAATCAGTCAAAATTTTAGCTGTCTGGATGCTGCCACTTCTCGCCCCGCTCTAGGATGGGAAAGGAGGTCCCGATGATGATGATGACAGACAGTGACAAGAAGGTTATAGTGGGCTGAGAGAATTGCCATAGAGATCTAGACTAATAATATTGTCAGACATAATAAGAAGCAACAGAAACGGTGTTAAGGATGCACTAAGGGGGGAAAAGTACAACTGTGAGAGAGGGCATGTACGTTCACCTTTTTCATTCGTCTCTGTGGTGTGGGCTGACCACTGCATCACCAAGTGCGGTGGTGGTGGTGGTGGTGGTGGTGGTGGTGGTGGTGGTGGTGCAGCAGGGTTTTTAGGGACCTTGATATAACATTGACTATTAAAACATGGTGCAATAAATATTCACCATTGCAGTCGTCTCCATGGCGAGGGCTGACCATCACATCGCCCTTCGCATCACCCAGTGCCGCTGTGGTGGTGGAGGTGCGTGGTGGTGGTGCCAGTGTGAGGCTGGAGGGCGCCACATACAGCCTGAAGGAGGACGCCACACTGGACAAAGTGTTTCACCGCCTCAAGAGCATCTATGGGGCCAGGGCACAGCGGCACACCCTCTTCAAACACATCAACGTTGACGCAGAGTACGTTGTAATGAGCCGCAGAAATTGAACACTTGAGTTTTAGGCTACATGGAGGGCAGAGAAATGGTGGGGGACAGGGGGACATGGAGGCAATTTGTTTGTGGCCACCCCTTATAGGATTCAGACGTCCGGCAATAGATAGATAGGATAATCGTTCTAGAATCAGGGCTGGGGTCTGTTCATTTTTGTCATTTCAGTTCAATTCCAATTCGAAATAAAATTTGAATTAATCAGTTCCAATTCAATTCAGTTCATTTGTAAAAAAATAACTCTTCAATCCCAATTCAGTTCATTATGGTCAGTATTTGATTCAGTTATAATGTTTTCAATTCAAGATCCATTTTAATCTTCCCATTACCATTAAAATAAGGGATAGAAAAAAAAATGAGGTTTCAAATTAACGTCTTTATTTATTATCAAAAATTCTAATATTTGTTATGAAAAATGCTCAACTGCACAAACCAAGTACATTCTTTACCAACTAAAAGCTTAATGAGTCCAAGTTACTGAGGATTACGTCTGATCAGTTCCAATTCAGTTCAGTTTTATTTTTCTCAGTTCCAATTCATTTCCAGTTCACAGTTTCTTTTAATTAGTTCCAGTTCAGTTCGTAATTGACCCCAGCCCTGGTCTCACGTAACTGATAGAGTATGTTGTGGTGATTTAAAGACAGGAACACAAAATCTCAGGCTTTAATTGGCTGTATATCTGAAACTATCCATCCATCTATAGGCAGACGTCGTAATCCCCCAAGGCAGGGCTATTCAACTGACAGCCCACACGCCAAATCCACCCTGTTGTTTTTGTTTGGCTCTTTGATCAGCTCAGAATAGTGAAGTAGACAAATAAGCATAAAGCCAGATTTTCTCTCTTTATGTATTTAACGGAAAATATATTACTTCCCCGTTTCTGTGAATGTGTTTATAAAAATACAGGTAAAATAATGTATGGCCCTTTTGTTGGTCTGGGTTTAATAGTTCGGCCCTATTTCTTGAGTAGTTGAAAAGCCGTGCCATAAGGGGTGGCCATTTGTCTTGAGTTAGTTGTTTGATAAGGTGGGATTCTGCTGTGTATTATATTTTCAGGGTCATGTGAGGTGCTGCCTGAGATCAAGCAGCATGGAGAGCCGCCATTAGGTGACCAAGGCCGACAGTTGCAAATATGCTGGAGCCGTTATAAGCAGTACAAATGATACGATGTGTGAGGAGGTGACGATGCGGTTCAGCGGGTGTGATGCGGACAACAGACCTTGACAAGACGATGTTTTGGTCGTGTCTCTTGGCTAAACACCCATCCAGGTAGGGTATGTTGCTTTAAATTAGGTTAATGTGGAGGCTGCCAGAGATTGAGCAGTGTGGGGAGCTGCCAACTGGTGACCAAGGCTGACAAATGCAAGCGTGTTGGTGCCTTTATAAATGATACATAATTTAGTTTAGTTATTGGTTCTTGACTGGTACTCATGTTGGGCAAGGAAGCTCCCTAACACCTTTTCCTAAGTGATTTATTCTTCTCATTACACCTTACTGCCTTACTCTGTGACATATAAATCCTTCAGCCATTGCCATACTGCATAAATGTTTACAAAATTAGTTTAACCAGCCATGTCCTAAAATAAACCACAGTGGAAGAGGTGTTAGGGAGTATTCTTACCCCATAAAAATACCAGCCATGGAGTGGTGTGAAATAATACCAACAGAGAGACACTGATATGGTATTTATTGGCCTCTCGATAAACCCATCCCTCACGGCACTGCACTGAAATACGATAATGTTTTGCAGATGATCAGTTGACTGTGGAATGTAACCTGGCTGCTGGAAAGACCCACCGATCAACCAACTACCCCAGCGTCAGCCGAACCCCAGACAGACAGACAACAGGTGATGTCAGTATCTGCCTTCTATTAAGTGTATGAGTGTGATACCTTTCTTCGTCCCATTTTGATACGAACCCAGTGGACTGCTGGCTGATGTTCCCCCCCTCCCTTGCAGTCCACCATCGTCCTTTTGGGGGATAGGGATTGAGGGATGGGGTGGAGAGGTATATGAGAGGGGGTGTGAGCTGGGGGGAGGGCAGTGAAATGGCAGGGTGACATGGAGGTGATTTGTTTGTGGCCACCCCATGCAGGATTGAGGTGTCTGGCAATAGATAGATAGTTGAGGGATATATGCATTGCCTCCTATTTCTCTTCCTGTCCCCTATTCATCTCTCTTGAAATAGGGAGTTGAGGGATTGGAGTAGAGAGTTGAGGGAGTGGAGTAGGGAGTTGAGGATTGGTGTAGGGAGTTGAGGATTGGTGTAGGGAGTTGAGGGAGTGGTGTAGGGAGTTGGGGATTGATGTAGGGAGTTGAGGAAGTGGAGTAGGGAGTTGAGGGAGTGGAGTAGGGAGTTGAGGGAGTGGAGTAGGGAGTTGAGAGAGGGGAATAGGGAGCTGAGGGACATTTGCTTACCCCTGCTACCATTCTCTTAACAGTCTAGCATCCCCATACAAACCTCCCATATTCAATCAGGCTGCCCCCCCTCGCAGTCCAGTCAGTTCCACCACATGACAGCCCCACCTGCACCAATACTGTAGAGGTTAATTAAGATCTCTGTTAAGTCCCCCCATAGAGAAAAGGTTAATTTATCAACACTGAGTAATGTATCCTTAAAGCTTGGGTATTTTTTCAGAGGCGATCGATACTGCTGCTGCTGCTTCTGCTGGGTTGGGACTGCTGCTTCTGCTGGGTTGGGACTGCTGCTTCTGCTAGGGTTGCTTCTACTGGGGCTTTGGAGCTGCTGCTGGTGCGACTGCTGGATTGCTGCTTCGACTGTTCCTGATGCTCCTGCCACTGCTAATGTTCCTGCTGCTTTTGCCAGTGCTCCTGGGTTGGTGCCTCTACTGTTCCTGCTAGTGCTGGGTTGGAGCTGTGTTGCTGCCTGCTGCTCCTGTGGTTCCTGCTGCCGTTAGTGAACCTGCTGCTGCTTGTGTGTGTTCTGCCTCATTAGTGTTTCATGGCCAGGAGCTGGGGGTGTGGGGGAGGGGGACAATGGCCACACCGTATCTCCAGAAAATGCTCTCTGGCCACCCTTAACACCTTCCCCCTTGGCCACCCTGATCTTTAAATCCTATACACCACCACAACTACAACTACTACTACTGCTACTACCACCCATCTGAAATGTGAGTTAGACACTTTATGGTTCGTCCACCTTGACTTGGCCGAGAGTTTTGTCCTTTGGCAGCCACATCTCCATAACCCAGTTGCAGAATAAGACGTGGATGTCAACACCGTTGCGTTTATACTTTCCCCAGCACTGTTAGGCCAGGCTGAGGTGGACAGAGTACATCAACAGTTGCTCCCCTACTTACGAAATGTTGAGAGAGAATTCCACACCCCATCCTTGTGTGGGAAAAGGAGTTGGGGCTGATGCTGATGCCTAATGATGATGATAATTATGATAAGTTACAGTGCTAGGCTGTATAACTAGATCATAATGCTTAATGATGATAATTATGCTCAGTGGCAGTGCTAGGGTCCATAACTAGATCATTCCACTACTAGGGTATACAAGGCTAGTCAGCTTAATCTAGACACTCATTTTACTGGCCAATCAACGAAGAAGACAACGATGATTGATGATAGGCTAGGATGATGCAGTGCCAGGAGTCAATCCCTGGCACTATCAGGCTGTCATCTGCCCAGGAACACCACCAGCCACAAGGCCTAGTGACATCTCAAGCTGGTAAGTCTTTAATCTCAACAGCAATAGTTCTCGGATGTTCGTAAGTTGGAGAGCAACTGTATTTATTCCAACTAACACCAGATGGTTTTATTCAGCTGAGAGGGATGCTTTGGGGTCTAAGGATAATAATGACCTTTATTTTTAACTTCTATCTATGTATTACCAAACATGTTAATCCCATGAGGGGTGGCCACAAACAAATTCCCTCCATGTCACCCTGTCCCCTGCCATTTCACTGCCCTCCCCTCAGCTCACACTCCCCCCCTCTCTCATATACCTCTCCATCCCTCCATCTTAACTTCTTTATATTAGTCTGTGCTCAATTACCATAGTTCTTGCACCTTAGCTTGGCCCAGGGTTTGTCCATTCACCAGATTTTCTCATGTAGCTCAGTGGTACAATAACACAGTACTACAGGTGTACATCCATCCCATTGCACTTCTTCCTGACTAGCATTCTACGTGATAAACCATTGCTGAGATGCTTATTTTATGCCAGGGTAGAGTAACAAGAGTACAGTAAGTAAATTGCCCAGGTATACCAGTACCAGATGTCTTGAAACCTTGCCATTGTACTTCTTCATGCCTCAGCTCAGCATTATGTCAAGCTGATGGATAGAAAAGTACACAGATAGACACTACACTGATACACATAGTAGATACACAGCAGTAAGTGGTAGCTAGATAGATACACTACAGGAGTTTTGTGATAGGTTCCCCGTGTTATATTTGCTGCCTTTGCCTGCTGGTCCAGTGTTTCTCTCAGCTGAACAATGTCTGGTGTTAGTTCAGTCAAAGTGGCCTGTCTTCTTTGTGGCTGGGGTGATTTCCTAACATGATTTCCTAGCAAGCCTCCTCAGCCACCTAAAAGACACCCCAGTGAATTATGCACATGATTATTGATTGATTATTATTGTTGTCTTTGTATTGTACAGTTTTTGATGCACAGTGGACAGGGTTTTTGCATCCAGCGGCTTGGCCAGTTGTTTCAGGTACTTGTGTGTATTGTTGCTGTGGTTTCTGTTTCAATCACCCACACCAGTTGACCCTGCAATGTTGGCGTTACTCATTTACGAACCTCGGCCCTATCGATTCCCCCGTGTGGAAGTTAAGCACTGGTACGCTTGTAAAAAATACGCGGCAAATCAGACTGAGATCAGAGTTTTGCGCCGGCAGTAAATGAATGAAAAGTCTGCATCATAAAAGTAAAAAGTTTCTTGCTGAATTAGTTGGTATTTTACTGTTGTGTAGCGCGGCCCCGGGTCCCTTTGCTGCTGGTGGGGTTTGTGGGGATTGGGGGCTGGGTGGGTGGGTGGGTTGCACTTGTACAACACACACAACCCACCAGTGTGTGCCATGATATATATCGGTTCCAGCGTGGGTAATGCGGCTTCCGGAGTTCAGAGAGAAGGAGTCCTCATTGCAAATGTTGCAAGGATAAGTGGCACACAGGTGGATGATTATAAGTACACATGCACACATCACCTTGCTTGCAATAATCACGTTGTGTTCGTGCAGTAAGGGGGCGGAATGCTCTATGAGGAGGTTGTGTGGATGGTTGTTTTTTTGTTTATTTTTTATGGCTTAGGCAATGCTTCAATGATTGTGTGTACGCTCTTAAGTGGATATTGCAAGTGAGATGTTGCACACTTTGTTCACATCTATGAGATGCTGGACCACACATTCACAGCCACCCATTCATTCACCAATTTTTTGTTTCCCCTTTTATGCAAGAGACCTGGGACTAGCTACTGACTGATGTAATACCGTATTGGGCCACATTTACCTGGAGCGCCGTAACTCATTACACCACCACATGACTTGTCTAGTTTTATGTTGCCACTTGTGTAGTAACTTATATCCTGGGCAGCAAGATGCCACTTGGCCCGTCACTCATGATAGTCACAAGATGTCCACTTTGATTAGCAATCATACCAAACAACCCGTTTCTTTACCTGCTGCTGTCACCTCTGAAAGAAGGCGTCTTCGCCGGATTTGAGTAAAGCAACTAAGGTTATAGACAACTGGCCAGCCGTACACTACCATAGGCTATGAAATGTTTTGCAGAAATCCTGTCCTGAGCATGAGCAAAAGTATGTAGACACTTCTGTGCCAGCTGTAGGACTGGAAGGTGTGGTGTGTATGTGGTAAGGACTGCACACCAGAGTTACTATTCTCTCATAGTCCACCATTCTCCTTTAGGGGGATAATAAAGGAACTGAAGGCTGTTAGTTTAACCTGACAGTTTCAATATCTGATTATTACCATAGGAAGGCTGTTTGTATAACCTGACAGCTGCAGTATCTGATTATTACCATAGGAAGGCTGTTTGTATAACCTGACAGCTGCAGTATCTGATTATTACCATAGGAAGGCTGTTTGTATAACCTGACAGCAGTAATATCTGATTATCACCATAGGAAGGCTGTTTGTATAACCTGACAGCTGCAATATCTGATTATCACCATAGGAAGGTGTCTGTTGCAAGCATCAGTAAAACAAGCAGGACAAGGAATGTTACTTTCTAGTCATTTGGGCAAGAGTGATAAGTATGACATACAAGTGAGTGC
>JAGKTI010020361.1:0-16374 GCA_018397915.1 Birgus latro | reverse complement strand
TACCTTCTGCCGAAATCCGATGTCCTAGGAAAGTTACTTCTTTACAACCAAATTCACATTTACTTAAATTTAGCTTTACACCATTACTAGCAAGCAATTCAAAGAGTTGACTCAACCGATCCAGTAAAGTAGGAAAACTTGGGGCCCATAAGATCAAGTCATCTAGATAATTTTTCACCCATCCTTTCTGTAAAAGAGGTGTTAGCAAATTGACCATTTGACGTGAGAAGATGGCTGGCGAACAGTTCAGTCCAAAGGGGAGACGACGAAAACAATAGAGAGCCACTCCATCGCTAAAGGTAGTCAGATCTCGACTCTCCTCATCTAACAAAAACTGAAAATATGCCTCACGCATATCCAAAGTGACGTAATATTGATGTCCAGCGGTTTGGTCTACTAATTCATCTAGTCGCGGAAGTGGATAGACATCAGCTGCAAGATGCTGGTTAACATGACGGCAATCGAGGCACATTCTTTTACTCCCATCGGGTTTATTCACTAAAACAATAGGTGATAACCAGGCTGCTGTGGATCTTTCAATGATCTCTCGATCTTCCATATCCTTCAACATTTCAGTGATAATTTGTTTAGCCTGCACCGGATAGCGATACATTGGGCCTCGACTGGGCTGAGGATTTTCGACTTTAATATGAGCTGGAGGACCTTTGATCAGACCTAATTCTCCTTGATCTAGAATGAATAGAGGGTCATACTTCAAAATGAGTTCAGTAAGTTCTTTACGCTGGCCTTCCGTGAGTTGCCAGTTCTGCACATCAATCAAAGCTTTCAATTTCTGACTACGAGTACCTTTCTGCTAAACGTGATCATTCTCAGGTAAAAGATCATTACGGATTTTAGTGAGGTTAACTTTATCAGGGATTGGGCTAGTCACTCTCTCATACGAACCAATGATAGTTCCTTTACGTAACACTTTCGCCTTTTTAGTGGGGTTAATCAGTGGAACATAAATATTGCTTGACTCGTTTACTTGGACCAAATAAGGGTGACTGTTATGACTCATTCTAGACTGTGGATAGACGATAAGATTGGTTTCTTGTTCCACTTTCACAGATACAGATACAAATTTAGTTTGGTAAGGGTCCAACTGCAATGATGAAAGGAGATTAATCTGTGAGAAGGTTTGCTTCGGCTTAGACATTACAACAGGCTCATCTTTGACTCTCCTCACCTTGTTCTTCTGTCGACGAATATGATTTACTACATAAGGTGCACCACCCCACATCATAACTTTTCACTCCATCCCACATGAGTGTAGCTTGGCTCAGCACATCACATCCCAGGAGAATATCTGTACTAAGATAAGAGTTTGGCACTACCGGGATCCATTGCTTGTGTACTTTCTCATCACCGACCGCTATTTCAGCTCGCAACAACCCTAGAATTCTCAGGGGTGTGCCTGTGATACCTTGTAAACGCGGCGGATTACGTCGTGTGTTCAGCACTCCTCCGATTCGTTTAAATGCAGACTCCTTAATCAAAGTATAACTACTGCCGGTGTCTATGACAGCTTCTAGCATCTTCCCATTTGTAATGATACTGATAGTGGGAGATGTCTGACCGCCGGCTAGTCATAACTGCTGAGCCGGGTTCCCGAGTTACTACCGGAGAGACGCTTTGAGCCGTGGTGTCGGAACCTCGCCCAGGACACCCGCGCTCACCTCGCCGACCTCCAGGTCTGCAACAATCAAAACAGTGTCCAGGAGGGGGTTTACGCCAACAATCTCTGAGATTGTGAGAATAAGCTCGACAATGAGCACAGTACTTATCACTGTATACTTTAGGGTTATTAGGCCGACCTTTGACTGCTTGTGCCAGGCTTGATTTAAGTTCACGGATCTGATGCTTTAGATCTTTTACTACTTCTGCCGGTCCATCTGGATCCGAAAAGTTACTCTGTTTCAATGATGTAGACGTTGATAGCTGATTATCTGACACCCTATCTTTCACACTTCTTTCAGGAGGTAACATATGTACTCGAGAGGCCTGGCTTGCTTCCAACAGTAGGCGTTCATTCTCGACTCTGTCTATGAACTTCTTTAGTGGATATTCATCCTCCAAAAACGCTTCTAACTTACTCCTTGATGTAAGAGGCAATCCATACCACAACTTACGCTTGATTGTTTTGTCTCGGTTAGGGAACCTTTCACCAGGAAATTTATGCTCAACTGCCGCATGCTTACATATATAGCGATGCGTAAAAGAATGAGGTGATTCTACCCAATCGTAGCATGCTGAATCCAATTCCTGCCATGCCCGATCGATAGTTACTTCGATGGCAAATTCCGACCTAAGGATCGCCTTAAATGTCAGCCACGTAGTTACTCGTCTCTTACTCTGGACGTTGTGTATGAACACTGCTAACTCCGTGCTCACTCGACTCTTCGCAATTTCCAAATGCTTTCATCATCTTCGCTACACTGCTCTACCGCTTCAAAAAACATTTCCAGGCGAGCTGCCGCCTCAATACTCTGCAATTGATTCAGTTCTAGTACTGGAACATCACGTGGCTTTAGAGGATTTACGTTATACATCATTGTATGAGTACAACCTGAATTCTGAGGACAGGCTAATTTCGGGAAAGACTGCTGTGTCTCCGACTGATCATACTCCTCGTCCTCCATCTTAACCTCCACATCTTGTCAAGACATGGTGAAACAGAATGATCGCTACTATTAGCTACTTAACCAGAATACACACATCCCAGAGGTTCTAAATAAGATCGAGTGGGCCTCTAGCATGTTATACAATTTAACTATTTACTTCCAATATGCCACTTATATTCATCTCATCCCACCCCTTAAGCCACCAGTGTAGGGGCGCGAAATTTAGCAACCCTTGAATATGAATTATTTAATCACACCGCTTTGCCAACCAGTCTGATGCGAGGATTTTGCATTGCCCATAAAATAAGTAAATCCCACCGATGTGAACACCAGTGTAATAATTGATTTTTGATACTATGGGGAATTTGACTTATACTCGAGTTACGTATTATTAGGGTGATTACAGTTACTGCCAGAACATTAAGAAGGCCTCATTAATAATTAAAATAATTTGGTATCGCTGCCACCACCCAGCAGTTGCCAGGAAAAAAAAAGAATTAATGTTATTTATGATTTAGTCCCGTACGATGGAAGAGGGACAAGGGGCCTCTGGCACTAACAAGGTAACGTGAGCTTTTCATAGGAGAGCGTGGTTCTTTAGATGTAACATGCCTTGCGGGCCACTCAGTCTATACTTATACTACCCCATAGGATCATAACCAAACACATTTTATTATAATTTACTTATCTATATTATTATCCTTAATTACACAAAAATGAAATAGTTTCAAACAAGATTTAATTACTAGATCTTAATGAATCAATAGTCTCTATTATGCCAGAATAATTGAAAGAGAGAATGCAAGATCTATTCCACACAGTTAAAATCATCTGACCCACCTAACGCGATACAGGAAAAATACTCTCATCCCGACTGCAACATAGAAAACTTCTTCAGTAGGGGTAACTCCCATAAACCACTCCACGGTCTCACACGGACTCGTAGTGATACTCAGTGACACGTCTTACACTGTTTACTCCAATTCTAGGGAGATCATCCATATTTTACCTGGGTTACACCACATAACCTATCTAGGAAGAATATACATAAACCAAGATTATTACACTATAGAACTCAGCGCTCACAGCGCTGCACATGGCAGGACAATACACTATTCCGCCTTCTCACACACCTTTAACCAACATATTACATTTGTTTTATAAGTAATTAGCTTACTAAGTGGACCAACCGACTTTGACTATACTGTGCATTGGAAATAGACTATGTGAAAATTAGTGTAAAGGGCTTTCGGGCACTGGTCGATGTGACTCTCATACAATGGCCGGCGCAGACTCCATGACCCAACGCCACTTGCCGGTTCTGGAAACGAGCATCCACTCACAATGGTGTTTTACTGGAGAGTCATAGGGTTTTGATAATATGATCAGATATCTTACTTTAAATATAGTTATATCGACAACTAATTATGATGATGTATAAAGGAGAAATACCATAAATACTCGGACCATACCTGGAAACAAGCATCCACTCACAATGGTGTTTTACTGGAGAGTGACACTCTGTGGGCACGCGAGAGCCCGCGCCCGCCAACATCCACTCCGTTTTCTCTGTCTGGTTCTGACTACAGTTACGTTACAGTCTCCAGGTTATATCAACGCACCAGATTTTGCAATAAAAGCGTATGCCTTACTCTACTTATAAAAATATGACATGATGATTTAAATTTTGTGGCAATAACATAGGTTTAACAATTTAACATACAATGCCTGAAATCATGGTTTGATACAATTTCTCTCTGTTTAGCCCGCGGCGCCACAAAACATGATGCAACAACTGAGGTCTATGCCAAATAAATTAATTTTCGCGGTCATCTATGCCAATAATCAATAATCAGACTTTACTTAAGCTCTCAGACAACGTTATTTAGTAGAACAATATAGCAAACACAAGCCCTAGTATAAAAATCTAAATTCTAGGTGTAAATATGACTCTTCGCCAATATAAGTTCCAAATTAACTTTCTGTATCACTCTATCGAAACCAGATGCTCCCGTCTCCTTGACCAGTTGTTTCTACTAGTAAAATCAAGCCCAAAATATGACTTACAAAGTCCACTTCACACTTTACAACTTCTTAACACGGTCCAGAATACACTTATCACTTACAAAACCTAATGTAAACTACATACATTATATACTTAAACTATACTTATACTAACTTAAATTACTCTTATACTACTTATATTATATGTAAAAAAAAAAATGGCATTACACTCTTACCTAACCAGATTACAACTCAGTGGAGGCTGTGTAACAAACAGCACTATACTCACGTATCACCGTGATGGGCAGTGCAAACAAAAAAGGACCTTGCGCAAGTGCAATGCGCAATCCAATCCACAGTTCACTACCTTGCACAAGCTCAGAGTGCACAGTCTGACTAACATTTAGCTTGTGCAATGTCGCAAAGCCCAAGTGCAAACCATTTTCATATATTCGTGGGAATTACTGTAAAATATTGAGATATTTACCTAAATTAGCATACTAACTTCCTTTTATTTGCTATTATTATTTTCCAATATCTGTAACTTGCGCAAGTGTGCAATCTAATATTTAGCATGAGCAATGTTTCAAATCACTAGCGCAAACCATTTGCATATGTTTGTGGGAATTACTGTAAAATATTGAGATATTTATATAAATTAGCATACTTACTTCTATTTATTATTATTCTATCTATTGCCAGACGCCTTACTCCCGTAAGGGAGTCACCCTGTCCCCCACCATTTCACTACCCTGCTCCCAGCTCACACACCTCTCTCTCATATACCTCTCCACTCCATCCCTCCATCTCATCCTTGCCCTCCTCCTCCCTCTCACTCACATACACTCTCCTCGTTACTCTCCATCCTCTCCTTGTGGCCAAAACACTTAATGTGTTTCTCCTACCACTTCCTATCACATCCACATCACAACGATCCTTCGCTTCATCTGTCAGTCTGGCTTGACATGCTCCTTTCAAATAACTAATTTATTTCCACTCTCTCGGTCATTTGAATTTCACACTCTGCATCTGGCTGGCAAGACTGGGCAGTACAGCTGGTACTCCTGGTACTGGGGGCATCCATTACTGACAAATTACTTCACACAAAGTGAATAAGGCGGTAGGACCGGAGCAGTATGCTGTTAACCCATGGAAGTTCATATAGACGAGTGAGCAAAGTGGAGAGGGTCTAGGAAACATAGGTTGTTATGTTGCCAGTTTTACTTTTATCTGCATTTTCTCAAGACGTCTTATTT
Source organism: Birgus latro (assembly GCA_018397915.1). Taxonomy (NCBI): domain Eukaryota; kingdom Metazoa; phylum Arthropoda; class Malacostraca; order Decapoda; family Coenobitidae; genus Birgus; species Birgus latro. Next base: position 10,490 of record JAGKTI010020361.1, on the reverse strand, counting down.
AATAGTTTAATGTAGATATACAACAGCATCTGCAATTCCTTGCAAAAATCATTAAAACATATTTAAATCAAATATCTGCAGCCTAATAAATTACTAGGCTGTGGATATTTAAATAATATGTTTTAATGATTTTTGTAAGGAATTGCATATGCTACTCTTAATACGGTAAATAATTTATTTTTAATTGATTATTTTTTATTAATAATAATAATTTTAAAAAACATTAGAATACATAATCCAGCCCTCGCGACCCGCCTGATCCTCCTGCATCCCTTGTCCAGCCATGCGGGCAGCTCCCGAGACCACGTGTCCTGTGGAGCAGGTGCGCAAGCTCAAATTCATTTATGCAAGCATAACTAAATTTGCACTTGCGCACCTGCCTTTTCATGTGCAAAAGCGCAATATTGCGCATGGCATGGTCTTGTGCGGTGCGCAATGCGCAAATGATATTCACCGAAGCGCAAGGGTGCGCAAGTACTTGCACACCTTCCCAGCACTGCGGATCACAGATACCAGAGTGGCTTGGAGACAGGGTTAAATCCAAGTATAAATCAAGACAAGTGTAGGTGAGAGAAGTGAATAAATTACACAAGTGTAGATGGAGTAGTGAGTAAACAATTATGTGCAAAACAACGTCTTTTGTAATCAATGTCACGTATTGAGCAATGAGAAAGAAACTATGAGGGAAAGTGTAACAAAATGTGACAAACAATGTACGTGACTGTAACAAAGATATGAATGTGTCTCTTGAAAGTGACTTTAAAAGTGACGCTCCTTGCTAAGTCGGGAGCTTATATTAAGTCTGTTTCTCCCCCTCTTTTGGACATTTAGCCATTAGGCTGTCTTGAATACAATCTCCAGCCACTCTTCAATAATAGACCCACACGTGACCTATAGGAGCCTTACTCAGCTCACCCATGGCCAGTAACGAGCCATCAAGAAAGTCAGAGAAAGATTTGGCATATTTTGATTCATAGTTACCCTGGAAATACGCTCCACCCCTCTTAGGATACGCTTACTTTCTCACGGGCAGGAGTAGTTAATCTGGGAAATACGATCTTTATTTTAATCTCCTCGTATCTATTTCCACTGAACCTCTGACCACTGAGCAAACACAGCCGGGTAGGAGGACTTGACCCTTTTTTCCGACCCTCCACTTTGGAGGTCAGAAAACGATAGCTAAAGATTAACTGATTTCTTAGTGGCTCGTTTTATCTGTACACTTATCATCTCCCTCTCCTATTCCTATCTCGCAACTGGGGTAACTACGCCAGTAACATCTCCCTTCCTGAGAGAAGAAATTTTCCAAGGGAAATTTCTGGACACTGTACAAATTAAGTTCTTGACAGGTAATCTGCTAGAACATTTTCGACCCTGCTAACATGTCTTACATCAAGGGAGTATTCTTGCAAAAATAGGACCCAGCTGGTCAATCTAAGATTCTTGTCCTTAACCCGCCGAGTCCCGACCAGTTTTTTTACCCAGCCTACCCCCAGATCCCAACCGATTTTCAACTTTTTGTTTTTTGGCTCAGACCTTCGCTTTTGGTGAGAAACATCCGATAATTCATAGTGAAATCGCGATCCTGAGGAAAAAAATGATACAGGTGTCATTCAACATTACGTTTTCCTTCTTTTTCAGGGTACCTGGCTAAGAAAACGAACTATGGAAGGGTTGACTAGTTAAAGCCACTTTAAATTACGTATTTATTTCATTTATTTGGTACGAATTTATGTGTAGTAAAAGTCTGTAATGGTTTTCACACAATAATATAGGCGTTTATAAGCACTGTTCACTTACCCAAAACCCCAGTATATGGCACCTTCCTTTATAACATTACCACCTCATCACTTCTGTTTGTTTCTACCTCTAGCTTCTTTTTTTCTATGTCCTCCACCTCAGGAATCACTTTCACTGTGAATTTCGTCATTAGAGAGACCGTGGGGCAACATACCTTTACTGGCTAGGTTGCTGCTAACAGGTGAATTGCCCAGTGTGGGGGAGGGGGGAAAGGGGGGTTAGGAGGGTCCAAGCAGTATCCCCGCTTGACAGCAGGTTGAGGAAGGTCTCCCACATATGCCTACCAAAAATCACCCGCGAATGTTGAAAAATGTGCACACAATGGGCCTTGCAATTGCGTGACGTACGATGTACGTCGTTGGGTCTGTCCACGGAAAAAAGTAGTGATGTACACTGTACGTCGATGGGACTCGGCGGGTTAAATCAGGACAAAATTTTCAGAGGGTGGTGATCAGTGTACACAACAACATCACCTGACCCTGGACCAACATATACAGAAAAGTGTTGGAGGGCAAGTATGACTGCATGGAGTTCTTTCTCAATAGTTGAATAATTTCTCTTGGCCTTATTGAACTTTTTCCTGAAATAGCACACAGGCATCTCAAAGCCCTGATCATTATCCTGAAGCAAATCTGCACCAGCCCCTAGACCACTAGCATTAACAGCTAATTTAAAAGGTTTGTCAAAATTGGGAGCTTGAAGCACTGGGTGACTTGATAGGATGGCTTTAACTTTTGAACAGGCATCCTCACATTCTGGCTTCCATTCATAAGTTCAGGATAAAGCGTCTGTAGTACCTTACCATACCCAAGAATCGTTGCAACCTCTCTTGTTTATGGGTTGGGGAGAATTAACTGTGGCCTGAACTTTTACATCAGGTGGACTCACTTGGCCTAAGCCAGCCACATAACATAGGTACTGCACTCAAGCCCTTACAAATTCACATTTAGTTAAATTAAGCAGTAAATTAGCAGAGGACAGTCTCTGCAACACATCTAGTTGGCTCAAGTGTTGTTTCCAAGTATTGCTAAAGATTACATCATCAGTGTAGGTTACACAGCAATCCAAACCCTGGGTGAGATCATTCATCAGCCTTTGGAAGGTGGCAGTGTAATGCCATAATTTTAAGGGTAATTTAAGTATAATTTAAGTTAGTATAAGTGTAATATAAATTAATGTAAGTGTAATATAAGTTAGTATAAGCGTAATATAAGTTAGTATAAGTATAGTATAAGTTGGTATAAGTATAGTATAAGTGTAGCCTTGAACCCCTGATTATGATTCATCTGCAAAATGTAGGGGGTGATCATCAAATTCCATATTCAGGTTTGTTCCCTGTTAATATTCATAGTATAAGTGATACTCTATTAACAGAGGAACTGTATAGAGCGATTATGTAAGTGAGTGTCGTGGTGCTTGGGGCAGTCAGTTCTCACGGTAGAGATAGAGACGTAAATTTTATCAGGAGATTAATACAGTAATTGCGAAAATCTATCTTCATTCTTTAAATTCCAAAGTTGGAAGTCAGGGCTGGTGATATCATCTTTTTGTACTACCCAGTAGTGAATTAAAGCTTAGTTAAATCCTAATTGCTGATAATAGAAATTTCCAACTGCAAAATTTGCGTTACACTTCCGTTTAGTTACGTAGACCAACGCATGGATGTAATTAGTTTCAAACGCTTGTTTGTTTAGGCTTCGGTGTAATTGTTAATCCCATATGCTTATTACAAAATTTTAAACATCGTAAATCAACCCATCCGTGTGGGTCGAGTGTGAACACATTTTTCATATTCCTTGTTATTAGGTGTAAACTGAAATGCTGCAAAGAAATCAGTCGAAGTCGTGGTCAATTCCTAATGTTAGAACATACCAAGCTTATATAAACCATACGAGTGCCTGGGAACGGCATAATGCCGTCTCATCTCACTGATACAGGTTAGTAGTAACTCTAAAATCCATATATTCCCCCCTTCCTTCTGAACTTGTGTGAAGTAAAATTCTCATATACATCAGGAATAGTAATATTTCCCCCATGCTTCTTTTTAACTGACTAGATAACGCCGTCTCATCTCACTGATACAGGTTGTGGATGATCATGTGTTCGTCATTTGAAAATAACTGAGTGGTGGAAGCCGACTGGCTTGAAACCCCCTCGCCTAATGCCCGTTACACTGAAATCCCCCCCCCCATTTTTTCTGTTACACGTAATCCAATGTGGAATTGACTGATCAATTAGAATAATCTATCCTTTCGATGTGAAGTGTTTAGTTTGATAAGAGTTTTGATATTCACATGTAATTGTTTCCCCTAAAAGCACCGATTATTCATCAACTTTAAAATATTGAGCCAGTAGTATCTTTCTTTGAATGGGGTATCAATTTATGAATAGCCTTTGAGTTAGTGTTTATGTTCCAGACTTGGTGGAGTATTGTGTGGAGGTGGTGTCTCAGGGAGTTAGCTTCACGAGTCCGTTAGAGACCGTGAGAGTGCTAGATACACATGAGATAGAATTATTTTGAATATTACGTTAAGAGGTGAAGTTTATATATTAGTGTATGTAAATATAAAATGGGGCATATAACCAACTGTGAAGAATACTGTTACGAAGGGGGATTTGCCAGTTAGGAAGTCGAGAAGCATCTCACTGATTCTAGGCTGGTGTCAGTACGAGTCACAGTTGCCAGTTTGCATGCTGTTTCGAACGTAGTAAGTTATGCATTAATTTTTATGCTCTTTTTCTCTATAATCTTTTATTTATGTGATTGTTTGTTAGATTATGTAATTTAATTTATGTTTAGTAATTGAGTTAGAGTGTTATGAATGTAAGAAGACTCAGGCATGCTTGATGTCTCTTAATTGGTAACTGTGTTGCTAGAGGAGGGGTAGGGCCAGTACCTACCAGAACTTTGGAGAAATAGTTGATTCTCAAACAATGCAAGGTTACATAAGGATGGGGAATGAGAGTGGAGGGAGTTTTTGAAGGTTTGTTTTAGTTGGGACTCAGTCAGTTTGAGTGAAGTTTAGCCGGTGCAGTATCAGTGAAGTTTGTATATTTTCGGGACTTGTATAGTATTGAAGTGTTGCTGAAGTTTGTGTATTTTTGGAACTTGTGAAAAGTGAAGTGTAAAAACAGTGAAGTGTTGACAAGCATTAACTGTGCAGTGTTGTCAAGTATTAAGTGAGATTGCAGTTGGTACAGTTTGTATACGTCCAGTGCTTGTGACAACAGTCAAGTGAAGTTAGCAAGCATAAAGTGGAATTGTTTGGGAAAATAAAGACAGTCAACTTTAAGCAGCCAATGTTTATCTTCGCCTCAGCTGATCTTGTGTGCTGTACACCTAAAGGCTGACCACAGGAAGAACAAATCACTGGGCAAAGTCCTTCCTATACTGCACTACTGCTGTTGGAGCCTGTGGCAGTGTGGGGACTGGGACGTAACACTGGTGTCAGGAGTGTAGATAATTTAGGTGCTGCAGTGAGTCTAATCTTCGATATGGAGCAAGAAGGTGTGAAGACAAGGTCTCGAGCTGGGCAGGAGGAGGAAATTTCCCTGGCGACAGTTGTGAAGTAATACAAGCACAGAGTGAAATAAGAGAAGCCCAAAATGAAGGACAGAAAAAACTCCAAGAACAACTAGAGGCACAACGTGAAGAGCAGAAAGAAGAACAGAAAGAGCTCAGGAAGGAAATGAGAGAACAACTGCAAGCACAGAGTGAACAACTACAGGCGCAACTTGAAGAACAAAAGGAATGATATGAACAACTTCAGGAGGCATTACATGAGCAACAGAGGGAAGTACAACTGAGGGTTCAAGGACAGCTAGATGCATTCATGGGAGAAATGAAGGAAGAACAGGAACAACTGAAAGAGGAGATATACGCTGAGCTACTGCAGCAGAAGTATGAGGTGAGCAATAATGTGATGGAGTGTAAACAGCATGTAGATGACCAGTTGAAGACAATTAGTGAGGAAATAGTGACAGAGTGAAAACAGCATGTGAAAAGCCTGCAGGAGGTTAGTGAGAAAATAGTGATGGAGTGCAGACAGCATGTAGATAGTCAGTTGAAGCATGTAGTTGACCATGTAAAGCTAATCAGTGAGAAAATGGAGGCTGTAGAGAAATATTGCACTGCTGAGCTTCAGGTTAGTGTACAGGGAGCATATGAAAGGAATGAGCAGTGTATGGTGAACAGATCCCAGGCATCTAAAGGTAGTACTACAGGGTTGAATAATCAGAATGTATAGAATGTAGAAGTTTTAAGTTCTGGCCTTAATTATGATGCCCCAGTTTTTAGACTCCAAACCAATGAAGTGTGTGGCTATAATGGGGTCCAATTAAAAAGAAACCTCAGGAATTTGGTGGCAGAGTATCTTGGGAAGCTTACCGTGCACAGTTCGAGTTGCTTGCAGATTAGAATGGCTGGGATGATAGGCAGAAGGCAGTGCAGCTTGTTACTAGCCTTAAGGGTGCCACAATGGAAATTCTGGGCCAGATGTCAGTGGTGGAAAGGAAGTTATCAGTCCCTAGTAGAAGTGCTGGAACCATGTACCAGACTGAGGTTTACAGAGCAAGATTCCGGAGCCATGTACGGGCTCGGGGAGAACCCCTACAGCAGCTTACTCATGACCTGGAGAGTATGGCATATAAGGCATACCCTGGAGCAGCACCTAACCTATTGGGTATTCTACTGAGGGACCAGTTCATCGATGCTCTTGACAGTGCAGGTGAAGCAGGCACAACCCAGAAGCATGCAAGACGCACTTGCAGGGGCTCTAGAGTTTGAGTCCAATGTCAGGTCAAGTACGTCGACTTTTCAGACCAGTCGTAGTGCAGGATTCAAGGCAAGAAAGGGGCAGGTATGTGATGTGGAAAAATTTGAGGGAAGTTGCGTGTGCTGTGGGAAGCCATGACACAGAAGAGAGGACTGCTACAAGTGGAAGAGGGAACAGAAGACCAGTGGAGGTTGCTGGTTCTGCAGGAAGCCGGGGCACAAGAAGGAGGATTGTCACAAATGGAAGAAGGAGCAAGAACAGAGTAGTGCAAGGAAGTCTTCAGTTGTAGCAAGAGCACGTTGGACATGTAGTGAGGTGGGACACTTCAGTTCTGAGTGTCCGAAGAAGAAAAAGGAAGATCATAGCAAGAAATGCTGCCGTACTACAGTGACAGGGCCAATGTCAGATGAAGCAGACCTGAAGAGGATGCAGATTTACAGCCAGTGCTAGAGTGGCTGGAGCGGAGTACAGTGCGACCATCTTGGGAAGAAGTTTCCAGGTTGAGTCCTGCAACCAAGAGTTACTGGAGTCAGTGAGACCTTCTTCGTTTGAATAATGGACTACTGGAGTGTCAGTGGGAGACACCCGATGGCCTCAGCAAGTACTGGCAGCTGGTGGTTCCGAAGAAGATGAGGTCAGAGATCTTGGATGAGTCCCATAACCAGATCACCAGTGGGCACCTGGGAGTGAAGAAAACTCTAAACCAGCTGCGACAGAGGTTCTGCTGGATTGGCATGTGTCAGGATGTTGAAGAGTGGTGTCGGGCCTGCGATGTGTGCTGTGCCAAGAAGGGACCCAAGAAACGTGGTTGTGGCCCTCTTCAGCTGTACCAAGTGGGTGCACCAATGGAAAGAGTTGCAGTGGACATTGCTGGACCTTTGCCACTCACGGAAAGAGGAAACCAATATATATGTGTCGCGATGGACTACTTCACAAAGTGGCCAGAAGCCTATGCCATCCCCGATCAAGAGGCTGCAACTGTTGCTCAGGTGTTGGTTGACCAGTTCTTCTGTCGTTTTGGGATGCCACAAGAGCTACATTCAGACCAGGATAGAAACTTTGAGTCTGCTGTGTTCCGTGAGTGCTGCCAGTTATTGGGGATCAGGATGACCCCACTAAGACCACAGTCAGATGGGATGGTGGAGAAATTCAACTGGACCCCAGGACAAGAACTGGCCAAGTACTGCATAGACAGACAAACAGAATGGGACCAAAAATTACCTGCACTGTTGATGGCATATCGATCTGCATCCCACGAGTCTACCGGCTACACCCCTGCAAAACTGATGTTGGGCCACAAGTTACGCTTACCCGTTGACTTGTTAATGGGACGACCGCCTGGTGAAGAGCTGCCTGCAGACACCACCAGCTATGTGAAGCACCTTCAAGAAAGGCTGGCTGAAGTACATCATCAAGTGCGAGGAGCCCTCAAGTTTTCAGGAGAGGTGGTGAAGTGCAAGTATGATACCACGGCGAGAGAGGTGAGCTTCAAGGATGGCGATCAAGTGTGGTTATACAATCCTCAGCGAAAGAAGGGACAGTCACTGAAGCTGCAGAGCCCATGGGATGGGCCTTACACTGTGTTGGATCACTTGTCAGACGTAACATATCGGATTCGGGGAGGCAGGAAGTCTCGCCCAAAGGTGGTACACGTGAATCGTCTGTGGCAGTACCATGGGCCAGGACAGTACAGCTGGGACGTCTCCGAGGGATCATGCTCTCCCGCAGCCGAGGAAGTTGAGGAGGACCATGGAGCTGAAGTGCAAGAGGATAGTGACAGTTTCCCGAGGGAAGAAGTGAATCAGGAAGAGGACCAAGACCCTCCAGGAGAAGTGGACTGTGTGGAGGAACAAGGACGTCATCGGAAGCGGCACAGAAGAAGACCTGATAAGTTAAAGGATTGTTTTGTGTATAGTTGGTTTCATTAGGATAAATTATGTTTGTATATACTGTGCAGTTTTGTCGAGACGACAAAGAACTAGGGAGGGGGTAGTGTTACGAAGGGGGATTTGCCAGTTAGGAGTCGAGAAGCATCTCACTGATTCTAGGCTGGTATCAGTACGAGTCACAGTTGCCAGTTTGCATGCTGTTTCGAATGTAGTTGTTTTGTAAGTTATGTATTAATTTTTATGCTCTTTTTCTTTATAATGTTTTATTTACGTGATTGTTTGTTAAACTATGTAATTTAATGTATGTTTAGTAAATGAGAGTGTTATGAATGTAAGAAGACTGGCATGTTTGATGTCTCTTAACTGGTAACTGTGTTGCTAGGGGCGGGATAGGGCCAGTACTTACCAGAACTTTGGAGAAATAGCTGATTCTCGAACAATGCAAGGTTATATAAGGATGGGGAACGCGAGTGGAGGGAGTTTTTGAAGGTTTGTTTTAGTTGGGCCTCAGTCAATATGAGTGAAGTTTAGCCGGTGCAGTATCAGTGAAGTTTGTATATTTGCGGGACTTGTATAGCAGTGAAGTATTACTGAAGTTTGTGTATTTTCGGAACTTGTGAAAACAGTGAAGTGTTGACAAGCATTAACTGTGCAGTGTTGTCAAGTATTAAGTGAAATTGCAGTTGGTACAGTTTGTATACATCCAGTGCTTGTGAGAACAGTCAAGTGAAGTTAGCAAGCATAAAGTGGAATTGTCTGGGAAAATAAAGACAGTCAACTTTAAGCAGCCAGTGTTTATCTTCGCCTCAGCTGATCTTGTGTGCTGTACACCTAAAGGTTGACCATAGGAAGAACAACTCACTGGGCAAAGTCCTTCCTATACTGCACTACTGCTGTTGGAGCCTGTGGCAGTGTGAGAACTGGGATATAACAATACTATACATCTTAATGTGATAATATTCTGAGTATTCAATCAGCTGCTGTGATCACACCCTTGAAATATTTGATCCTTGTTATATTTAGTCTGCCCTGTGGTAATTTCAGTGTGAAAGAGAATTATCCTTCAGTTTCCAGTAATTCAGAGTCGGTAAAGTAACCTATGTTTAATTTGATCTAATATCTTTTTTCTTACATTTGTATTTTTAGAATTAGTAAATATTAGGCTAAGTTTAAGTTGAGTTTGAGACTTATTATCCTCTCGGGAGTTTTCATCTTGAGGTTGGGTGGCCCGCAAGGTGTACTACTAACTTACTACTCACGTGCTCTAAACAGCACACGCTACTAGTTACTTATTCGCAAGGCCTCACAAGTCTTCATCTTTCTTTCTTGGTGGAATGATTTTCCCAGCATACGCTGAGTGGTGGCAGCCTACTCTTTGAAACTCTGATTCCTACGGTGAGTCATAAAAAAAATCTTGCAGGACACTGGTGATAGTGGTCAACATCAGTATTTTCTCATTAATTAACACAGAGGTAAAAAAAAAAAAACTGCATGACACTGGTGACTGGAGCGGGCTAGACTGGCTGATTTTCCCGTCGTTTCATAAGAGGTAAAAATTTGACCTCTATGGCAGGAGCATTCTTCATACCATAGGGCATGACTTTACATTTATAAGTACTGCCACCAACCACAAAACAGGAAATTTCTCGGGCCCTTTCTGTAAGAGGGACTTGCCAATATCCCTTCATCAAATCCAACTTTGTTATGTACTTAGCACTGCCAATAGCATCTACACAATCGTCTACTCTAGGAAGTGGGTAGGTATCAGTTTTGGTAAGAGAGTTAACTTTACGGTAATCAATGCAAAGACGATGGGACCCATCGGGTTTAGGAACCACTATGACCATGGAGCACCACTCACTTTGACAGGGCCCGATTAACCCTTGCTGCAACAGGTAGTTCAGTTCCTCCTGGATGATGGTCTGCTTCAAAGGACTAACCCGGTAGGGTGACTGCTTCACAGGACCAGCATCTCCAACAACCACATATGCTGTGCCACCCGTCCATCCTGGGGTGACCTGGAAGA
>JAGKTI010020360.1:0-14933 GCA_018397915.1 Birgus latro | reverse complement strand
CCCCCCCCTCCACTTCACCCACATACACCCTCTTAGTCAGTCTTTCATTCTCCATTCTCTCCACATGTCCAAACCACCTCAGTGTATTTCTCCTAATCTTCTCAATCACACCCAAATCCACCCCACAACATTCCTTCACTTCTTCATTCATCAACCTGTCCCTCCATGTCACTCCACATGCTCCTCTCAAGTAACTCATTTCCACTGTTCTCACTCTTGACTTGTTACCCTTCAGCAAGGTCCATGCCTCACTTCCATACGTCAGGGTAGGGATCACAATACTATCATGCAGTGACTTCTTGACTTCCATACTCACCTCCCTATTTCTCATCACTGCTTTCAGTGAACCAACAACCTTCCTTCCCTGCTGTACCCTTTCAAGTATTTCATCCCCAAAACTTCCAGCCTTACTCATCACACTACCTAAGTACTTGAATGCACTCACATTCTCCATATCCTCACCATCCAGCCTCACTGTACATTCTGTGACTTCATTCCTTTCAAACACCATAACTTTACTCTTGTTTACATTGACTTTCAGATTCCTCTTCGTACACACTGTCCCAGACTCATTCACCAAACCTTGCAGCTCCCATTCATCTTCACTCAACAATACTGTGTCATCAGCAAACAACAACACCGGAATCTTCCACATCTCACCCTCATTCATCAGCGCCACTCCCACATACACTGCCCTACCTTGCTTCTCCATTACAACCCCCATCCATGTATATATTAAACAGCCATGGAGACATCACACAACCCTGTTTCAGTCCCACATTCAGATCAAAGAACTCACTCAGCTCACCATCCACTCGCACAGTAGCCCTAGCTCCTTCTTACATACTCTTCACAGCACTCAACAATTTCCCAGTATATATATATATTTTCGAGTGTTTTCAGCAGGAGAGAGAGAGAGAGAGAAAAAAAATGGTTGGGCAAAGTAGCACGGATTACAAATCCGTGGCTTATAGAGACGCAAATTAGGCGATTTCACTGTAGATAAAGAGATAGCAGATGTGATGTAACTGTGTACCTGGTGAAGAGAGAGAGAGAGAAAGAAAGGGAGACAGAGAGGACACAGCAAAAGAGTACCTGTGTGTAAAGGAAGGATATTGTCTTTCATCTGGAGAGGAATGGGAAGTATAGAAGGAAGGACACCATGAAGGAAGCTCCCAAACACCTCTTCCTTAGTGATTTATTTTCTGTAGTTGCAAGTTAATATCCCTTTGTAGGTTATTTATGCAGAGTATGGCAATCCTGTATTGGAGGGATTTATATGACACAGAAGAGGACAGTAAGGTGTTGTAAGCCAAATAAATCACTTAGGAGAAGGTGTTAGGGAGCTTCCATAGCCACAAGAAAATTGGCCAAGGATTCCTATGCTTCTGATGGGATAGTAAAGGATTGGATGCATTATTATTATTTATTTATTATTATTATTATTATTATTTATTTATTTATTTTTTTTTTTTTTTTGTGATTAGAGACTTGATTTTGACCCAAGTTGTTATTATTTGTAGTTAATGTTTTTATTTATATGTTTATTTTTAGTGTCAGAACCAAGAGCCACCCATCACACCTACCAAGATTGCTTTGTACCTCAGTCAAGATACTCAGAAGACACAGAATCCTTGCAAGATGTCCTCCACCTCCTCCAAGACTCATCCCTCCCTCAAGACTTGCATCATTCTTCCTTGAGATGTCTAGTTCTGCAGTTCTGCCTTGGACTCACCAGGTTCTGAGGTCATCAACACTGGTAAGCTGGTGTCTCATATAGAGGATTCAAAACTGTTTATATATACCTGTACTTTGCATGATTCTGTTGTTCGTATCATTTATAAAGGCTCCAACCTGCTTCTGTACATTGGCCTTGATCACCTCATAGCAGCTTTCCACATTGCTTGATCTCTGGCAGCCTCCCTAGATTGTCAGTGTTGTTCATCATATCATTTATAAAGGCTCCAACCTATCTATCTATCAGTTGCTAGATGCCATAATCCCGTAAGGGGTGGCCATTTGACTTTGAGTTATTTGTTTTACGGGGGGGGCACTAACACTCCATCAACCCACTTGTTGACATGTAAGGAGCACGTATGGTTTGGTTATATGGTTACCCTCTAACCTGCTTGCATACATTGGCCTTGATCATCTAATAGCAGCTCTCCACACTGCTTGATCCCTGGCAGCCTCCCTAGATTGTCAGTATTGTTAATTGTATTGTTTATCAGATCGTATCGTTTATAAAGACCCCAACATGCTTGCATATATTGGCCGTGGTTACTTGGCTTTCCATGCTGCTCAGTGTCTGGCTGCCTTCCTATATTGTCAGTATTGTTAACTGTATTGCTTATTGTATCGTTTCTAAAAACTCCAACCTGTTTGCATACATTGGCCTTGGTCATCTAATGGCATCTCTCCACACTGCTTCATCTCTGGCAGCCTCCCCCATATTCCTGAGATCACACCCATAACATTATTTGCTTTGTTAAATGTGCTTGGGATTCAGAAATGGTAAAAGGGAGGCAGGAAACCATAACTATCAGCACACTGCATAGTGAAATAGTCAGACCAGCCTTTTTGATGAGTGGTTGGTTATAGTATTGATGTATTTTATGGGTAGATACTTTCTGGCTTTTCATCATCATCATCTGGACCTCCTTTCCCAGCTTAAAGCAGGGTGAGGAGTAGCAATGTCCAGACAGCCCAAATTTGCCCAATTTTTGTTTTTTAATTAGTTGTTTTAGGAATTTGTGGTAGGTGGTGGCGACCATCATCCACTCACTTGATGTAGTCCTGCCTACTTCTTCCTTAGCCTGTATCATTCTCTTTCTGAGCCTGCCTTCCTCTCTTCCTATTTCTCCCAGCTTTCCTGTCACTTCTTATTGCTGTTCTTTCCTTACAGGTGGCTTTACATTGAGTGACAAGCCAAATGGTTTCCTGTAAACCAAGAAACCATTTACAACGCTGGGTGGTAACCATATAACCAAACCATACGTGCTCCCTACGTGTCAACAAGTGGGTTGGTGGAGGGTTAGTGCTCCTCCCCGTAAAACAAATAACTCAGAGTCAAATGGCCACCCCTTATGGGATTATGGCGTCTGGCAATTGATAGATAGATAGTTTTAGGAATAGTGTCAGAATTTTAACCTTCCAAGAATTATCATGGTACATAAAAGTTCAGGGTCTCTGAAATGTTCTCAAAACTTGTTTTTAAAAAATAAAAAATACTGCTAAATTTCTTGCCACCAACTGGAAACAAATAAACTCTACAGTTATGTAAGGTGACTCGGGGGTTGTGGGGGTTGATTCTTCCCTGTAGGTGTAAGAAGGGGAGGATCATCAAAGATTTTCAGGCAAAACTTGGGAATTGTCAGGAAAAGTCTGGTGTGGGAACTTCTCATTTAGACGTTTGAAATTATCGTCTCCATTGTACACACATATATGTATATTTTTCATTCCTAATTACCTTAAACATGTGTAACCTTGAGGTAACTGTACACTTGAGTGATGGGCCAGATGGTTTATTGTAACTCAGGAAACTTGATGTGTGGTAACTGTGTGGTATATCCATTAACACATAGTGGTGTAACGGGCTAAGCTGCTCCATCTGGATGTACAAAGTAGTAGAGTGTGTCTGGCTGAGCAGATCCATCAACTTCAGCAGCATCTGCCCCTGTATAGCCATGCCATGCATTGAACCAGTGTGTCCTTGTGGACAGCACCATGCCATAGCAAGGTGCAGGAAGGAATGTGGAGGTGTGGTTCCTGGAGGAGCACCACATTTGTGTGTGTCCACCCAGTTAACAAGGTTACCGTAGTAGGCACCACATCACCCCAGTATTTGGTTATATGGTTATCATCCAGTGACCTATGATGCTACTTGGCACATCGCTTAGTGTAGAGGCAGCTAAAGGCAACATGACATTGAGTGGAGGGTGCAAAGTCTGTTTTATATTGTTTCCATGTATAGTCTGAAATGTTCTGTTTATTTAGTTTATCCATTTATATATATATATATATATATATAGTTGTGTGGGATATGTCACTTGGCACTGTTGATAATTTTCCTTCATGTATCTTCTTCCTGTTTCATCAGCCTAATGCACACCATTATTAACATGTAGATTAGATGATACATGATGCAATGAATGAATTGATGCCAGTAATGATAACTATAATTCTATGAGGTCTCTGTCATTGTTATTTTCACTTGCATATACAGTATTAACTTTTCTATCAGTCCTGTAATGCCAGAAAGGTGTTGGCAGTTCATGTACCCTTGTGGTGGTGGTGGCCCTGGGATCATATACAGTGGAGCCCCTTGGATAGCGACCTTATTAGTCCACCAAAATGGCCGCCATCCATGAAATCGCTACCCGAGGGGCAAACTTCTTAGCCAAAAAAATTAATACAGTCCTGGACTCCTTCAGCTATACCCCTAATTTCCTCCATTACCCATCAGTAACACGTCATATTTCTTCAGTACAGTACTGTAATAAGATAAACGTATACTACATACAGTATTTAAAAAATTATCTTTTTCTTTTCCTCCACGCAGTATTGTTTCTTTGGCCTGCCATGCATGTATTGTCTGGCCTTTTCGGTCACTTTTACATTACCAGCACTTCCTGTTTTTTCCCTGGGCCACCACCACCACTTGGGCCAGCCCCGATGTTGAAGCCATGATATTAGAACACTCAGTAGCCAGACAATAAATGGAAGGTCACAAAAAACCAGTGGCGAGACTGTGACAAGTTGAAAGATGTGCGGCGCATGGATAAACAAACAATCTTCTTCTTGGGGTAACTGTGGGGAGGTTCACCTTCCACCCGTCAGTATCGCTTAGATACCAGCATTCCCCCAGGAGAAAAGGAAAGGTAAAGGAAAAATTTAAAACTGTAAAATTTGGTAGGAGAGAGATATTTAAATCAGGCTTTACTGATCTACCAGAAGACCCACTGACATGTCGTAAAAATACCCCAGCTAATACCAATACACCAGTCCTATACGAGACAGCCCTAGCATGTATTCAATATGGACGGTGGGTGTTAGCGCCGAAGTGGTGACATGTATAGTTGTTGGTATGTAGGAGGACTGCTGGGCCTTGATAGCAAGGTGTGAAGCCTATGCCCAGAGTCGGACACATAAAAAAAAAAAAAGGAGATTAGTTATAAGAAAAGCTTAAGATACATACTTTCACATGGATCAGCGAACTATGGTTGTGACTCCTTCAGGTATATCCCTAATTTCCTCCATTAACCATTAATATCATGTCATATTTCTTCAGTAATATGATAGTGTATTACATATTCAAAGAAGATTAACAAACTTACTTTTAATTCGTTTTGAGTGCCACTTACAGGCCGGTCCTGCAGTGGACCTCAATGGCTGTTGATGACGATATTGTTATCAATTGTAGTTACCGTACCATGGCAGCCTGCTAGAGCCGCTAAAAAATAAATACCAGTACTACACTCCAACGAAACCCTAAATTCCTCCTGTGAACACTAATAAAATAAACTTACTTAACATGCAAATGGATAAACAAACTTTTAAATCATTTTTGCTATTTATTGTTGAAATTACTGTCGTGCTTGGTGGTTTTTGTACCACAGCAACCGAGCGAAACGGCCCTGACTCTGCTCACTCTCCATCTCTCATCCCTGCTAGAGCCGCTAAAAAATAAATACCTGTACTGCATACTCCAACGAAACCCTAAATTCCTACTGTGAACACTAGTAAAATAAACTTAACATGCAAATGGATAAACAACTTTTTAATCATTTTTGCTATTTATTGTTGAAATTACTGTCGTGCTTGGTGGTTATTGTACCGCAGCAACCTAGCAACCACGGACCTGACTCTGCTCACTCTCCATCTCTCATCCCTCATCTTTCTGTTGTCCCTCACGTCGTAACACATGCAAACGACTTCATTCTCGATGCGATGGGCCTCTGTTTCCTCATCTTCCCAACCATCATATAGGTCCTCCTTGATCTGAACAGGGGCCATGTCGACATCGTCCTCTTCGTCTGACGAGGCATTCAAAAGGGCTTGTCTCTGTGCCTCACGCTATATTGTTTCTTTGGCTTGCCACGCATGTATTCTCTGGCCTTTTTTGTCACTTTTACGCTACCTGCACTTCCTGTTTTTTTTCCTGGGCCACCGCCACCACTTGGGCCAGCCTCCGAAGTTGAAGCCATGACAACAGAGCACTCAGTCCCCAGACAATAAATGGAAGGTCACAAAAAACTTTAACAATGGAGAGACTGAGGGTTGAATGAACGCATGGCACATGGATAGGCAATGGGTCAATGAACTGACTGAGGATAGACTTGCACTCACTGTCTGTGTTACCAGGGTCCGACCTTGGCAACTCTGCCCATCCACCCGCTACAAATGAAGGTCGGCTCCCATGCACCATCAGCATTCAGAACAGATCAGATGATATTCGCCCAGCCAGTATTGCTTTTGAATCAGGTTCCGACCTTGGCAACTCTGCCCACCTGCTCGCTACGTGGTAAATGCCTAGCGGATTTTCACTAACTGTGCAGCATTAATCACTCTGAGATAGTTTCTTTCCTGTCACTATCTGTGGATTCGCTACCAAAAAAACTACCCGAGGGGCCTCACTGTAGACTGCAGGAAACTGACTACATCAGTATTTATTATTAATTTATTTTTATTATGATTTTTATTTAGGTATTTTTTATCAGATGGATGTAGTTCAGTTTATAGGATAATTTTGGGACTGGAATTTATTCTAGAGGAGGAGAGGAATTTTTAAACTGGGTGGTGGTGGTGATGTGGTGATGGTGGTGTCAGGCCAAGGTTCATGTGGACCCAGTGGACTGCAGGTAGAAGTGTTTGCCCTTCTCTTGCACCTCACCATCTTTCTTTCAAGGGATAGGCTGGGTGTTGAGGGAATTGTACAAGTGTGGTTTAAAAATAGCTCTCATTGGTACAAGTGCTGACATGAGGCAATTATTATTATTATCATCACCATCATCATCATCATCATCATCATCATCATCATCATCCATCATCCAATCTTAAGTTGCCCCATAGAGGTGCATAGAACCTGGGACTAGGCAAGTTGGTCCTGACATTTATGATGAGATTATTATTATTTTAAAAAGCTAAAATTTTCTTTTGGTCCTGACATTAATGATGAGATTATCATCATATTATTATTATTTTAAAAAGCTAAAATTTCCCTTTTTTTTTTTTTTCCTCCCTGGATGGTGTCAGTAGGATCTGAAAATAGCCAGGGTTTGGGAAAATAGGTGTGGATGATGATGATGATGACAGGTATACAGGGGAAAAGAGATCTTGATGATGATAAATTAGGAGCTGCTAAAACTGGTTCCTCTAACCTTCATTTTTCTTTGACAGGATAGTGTTTGTGGCTCAGAAGAATCAAGACTCATCCCAGATTCAAGACTCCTCAGGCTTCCTTCATCCTGTCCTCACGCTTCCTTCCAAGATGCAAAATTCATCCACTCCCTTCAAGACTTCTCCAGTTCATAAGGCTCTTAGGGAGTTCTCTTTCCTCCACCTCTTCCCTCTCCATTTTCCTCACCCTATCCCTCCTTCTCAAATTTCCTCTGCCAGTCTCCCTATCTCTCTCCCCTCTCCTTCATCCTCCCCCTAGCTCTCTCAGTTCTTTTCCTCCCCCTCCTGTTTACTCTCCATCTTCCTCTACCCCCCCTCCCTCTCTCCCTCTCTCTCTCCCCTCCTCCTCTTTCTTTTTAACCGTCACACTCTCCTCTCTTTTCCCCTTCCCCTTCTCATTTCTCTTCCTCAAATGTAAGAAGTCATTTTTCAAATTTTGTTTTAGGCTGTTTAGTGATTTTTCAGCTTGATAGATGTACTGTATATTGGTAGAAGTGATAGTTGCAGCCTCATGCATTTTTTATAGATAGATGGATGGATATACAGTATAATAGATGGGTGGATAGATACAGTAGTGCAGGCCCAGGCTCCTTTGAAATTTAAACTCTGAACTGCAGGCCAAAGCTTCCGTAGTCCACCATCCTTTGTATGAGGGATAGGGGGGGCAGTGAGGGACATTGTATAACCAGGCAGCTCCATCCCCTTGTCATACCAGTGCCACCACATGAAGGCATCTTCTCCACCACCCACACAAATTTATAGATAGGAAAGAAAGTGAAAGAGGGGGATGTGAGCTGGGAGATAGGGTGACATGGAGGCGATTTGTTGGTGGCCACCCCTTGTGGGGTTAAGGTGTCTGGCAATAGATAGATAGAAAAAAAGAGGATGAATTTTATATTAGGTATTTATGTATTTATAAGTCAGTTGGCAGAAAAGGTTGGGTGATAGATATGGATTTTTGGATGGGTATGGGGAAAAGTGTGGAGGTTTGGTTCTTGGGTGGATGCTACATTTGCATTCCTCCATCCAGTTAACTGGGGCATCATAGTAGACTCCACATCACCCTGTTATTTGGTTATATGGTTACCACCCAGTGTTGTAAATGCTTTTCTGGCTTACAGGAAACCATTAGGCTTGTCACTCAATGTAAAGCCACCTGAAAAGGAAAGAAGAGTATTAAAAAGTGACAGGAAGGATGAGAGAAATAGGAAGAGAGAAGGACAGGCAGTCAAAAATAGGTGAAGGAAGAAGTAGGCATAACTACATGAAGTGAGTGGATAATGATTGATAGTTTATTTATTTTTTCTTTATTTCTTGCTCACAGTCGTGATATTTACAGATTGTGTTATGTCCTGCCACAGAAACTACCAGGACCACTTTTAGACTCTGCAGACTCCTGCAGGATTCAAGTTCCCTCCATACTTGCCTCCAGGGTGCTCTAGATTTCTCCAAAGCTCCTTCAAGCTCCTCTGTCTCCTTCAAGACTCCTCTATTATACCTTCAAGACTCTCCACGTTCTCCAAAACACTCCACCTCCTTCCTTCAAACCTCTTA
Organism: Birgus latro; assembly: GCA_018397915.1. NCBI lineage: Eukaryota > Metazoa > Arthropoda > Malacostraca > Decapoda > Coenobitidae > Birgus > Birgus latro. The sequence continues at coordinate 5,981 of JAGKTI010020360.1, read as the reverse complement.
GTAAGCTTATTTCACACACATTTCTCTAGGTATGTTTTCAAAGCTAGTAAGGGGCATGGCCATTTTCCACCCAGTTAAACTGTGTAATTTGATAGGCCAGCCCTGGTATTATGCCAAAACAGTGTGGGCATAAGTCACTTTACACACAGCAGTGATAGTGAGTGAGTTATACAAACCTACACTACAGTACCTGTGTTTATTATAACACCAGGATAGTTTTGACCTTAGTACAACCCTAAATTTTGACCGTACTAGAACCCTTTTTTAGGTGTTACTGCTGTTGTCTTTGTAACTGATCAGCCACAGGCAAGCAGTCCAGTTCATTGCATCAGTCCAGTTCATTGCAACTGACAGCACTGTACCACAGTGAAGTAGAATAATGTAGAGATCTGGTTCCTAGATGGAAGCCACATTGCATCTCCTCATTTAACAAGGACACCATAGCAGACTTCACATCACCCCAATATTTGGTTATATGGTTACCACTGAGCATTGTAAATTATTTCCTGAGTTATAGGAAACCATTGTCTTGCCACTCAGTGTAGAGCCACCTGAAGTGGAAAGAAGAGTAGTACTGTGAAAAGTGACAGGAAGATAAGAGAGCAAGCAATAAGAAGGGAGGAGGATAGACACAGAATGAGAAGGGGGAAGGAAGAGGTTGGCTGCAATTATATCATTAGTATTTTGTTATACTACCCTAGTCTGTTTGATTGATCAGACCCATCAGCCACAGGCAAGCTACTGCCCTTGCAGGGTCATGCTGTGCACAGAATAGTTCTCATATAGGGAGGCTGTCAGAGATCAAGCAGCGTGGAGAGCTGCCATTAGGTGACCAAGGCTGACACATACAAGACTGCTGGAGCCTTTATAAACAGGATACAAACACTTAGATCAATATAGTTACACATGGATAGTTTATACATGAAGTGCTGCTGAAACTGGTGCTGATAAACACAGTTGGTGTACTGTATGTGGATGTAATAGTTGATGTAGTGGAACATTTAGCACTTACCAACACACACAATAAACAGTGAAGTAGCTAAGGTGTACACCCCCACCTTGTACCAGACCCAAAATATACGCACCCACCTCCCATCACACTCCCATATCTTTCCAATCAGCTCCCTATCTTTTCAGTTGCCTCCCTATTTTTGCAAGCAATTCCCTATTTTTTCAATCAACTCTCAATCTTTGCAGGCTGCTCCCTGTTTTTTCCCTTTGCCTCCCAATCTTTTCCACCGACTCCCGAATGAAATATTCAACTGATACTCTCACTCCCTCAGAATATTTTAAATGGTTAACTCTAATACTGTCCTCCTCAGTGTGTATTTCCCTTTGCTTATGACATCGTTACATTATTATTATTGTAATTTATTAAGAGGAAATAAATATATGAAGTATGATTATGAGCTTTGTCCACCTTTACCCCCTCCCTTTAAAAAGATTTTCCTTTTTTTATTTTTTTTATCTTTTTACAAGGGAAGCTGCATTGTGATTAAAAAAAAAAAAAATCTAAAAGACCTTCAGTTTAATTATATGATTACATGTCCATAGTAAAAATAAAAGTAATAAAAAGTGTGTGATGCTTATATGGTTACAGGCTTACTAAATGCTAGCCCTTCACGGTATTTATTGTGTGTGCATATGCCGTGCTATATGTACTGCTTGCTTTATTAGTAAGAATTGGTAGAGTATTCAGTGTAAAGTGACTCTCCTGCCACTCTGTATTAACCACTTTATTCCAGTGATATTTTATTTTATTACTCTTACTGCCTTCCATTAAATTAACTCATCAAGGTGGTAGTAGAAAGGGTAGGATTGCAAGAGGCTGACTGAAAAAGATGTGACCTCAGGGAAAAGGGACTGATTAGAGAGGCTGCTAGAGACTGAGCAGCAGGATGAAATTGATTAGAGGGATTATCTTTCTTTAGCCAGATGCCCCCTAAGGGTTGGCTGTTTGTTTTTGAGTTAGTTGTTTTACAGGGAGGGGCACTAACTCTCCACCAGCCCATTTGCTGACACAGGAAACACACATGGGTTGGTTATATGGTTACCACCCAGCATTGTAAATGGTTTCCTGGCTTACAGGAAACCAGGCTGCTAGAAATTGAGCAGTGTGGAGAGCTGCCATTAGGTAACCAGGGCCAGTGTGTGCAGGCGTGATGATGATATGAAGCTGTTATAAGTGTTTAGTTTGAATTGAAAGTCTCAGTTTGAAAAGCACCAACAGATTTTAACAATTTTTCGCTGTAGCTTCTATGTGCATAACCTGTACAGATTTTAACGTAATTTTTCAGTATATCATGTATGGCCCTAAATTGTCCGATACGGCATGTAGTCTCTCAGCTCAGTCACAGTTTTTGATGACTTAAACCTTCACTGTTACTTAAATCACTCTAGAGTTTCAGTTCAAAAGGCGGAAACAGATTTTGACTCGGTTTTCCAGTTTATCTTTAACAAAACTAACTCATCTAGTCTGATAAAGCCTCTGGTGTGAGTAAATCTGTGTGAAGACAGCAAGAGCACATATAAAATCACTGCTGTGCTTAAAGTGGTTAATGTTAGGGACAGCCTGACCCCAGACTACCAATCAGTTATGCAACAAGGATAACAGATGGACATTACTTGTGATGAGTCTCCTTTGTTACTATATAAACTCCATAGTAACAAAATAAAATAGGAATAAATGGAGGAAGGATAAGTGATGGAAATTCCTTGTGATGAGTCTTGTAAATAATTAAGAAAAAATAATTGATGGAAGGATAAGAGATGGAAATTCCTTGTAATGAGTCTCCTTGGCTACTATATAAAGAAATGAGTAATGGTAATAAATGATAATACCAGGAAGTAAACGAAATAACAGTAAATAAGTTAATAGAGGAATAGTAACTTCAGAATTACTTGGTTAATACATATCAGTAATTAATGCAGTACAGCTCACAGAAATTGCTTGTCATAAGTCTCATTTCTTACTATATAAAGTTCTTAATAAGTAACACCAGAGTTCCTTTAAACTCATCTGTCCTTTAATAGGTCTGATTTGTATCTAAAGTCTACAGTGAATAAAGGCAACTAATACTATGATAAAGTAACATTAGAGTTTCTTGTAATTAAGACTCATTTGTATTAATGTTAAATCACAAGTAGCCTTTTTAGTGCTTTTCGGTAATTAAATCATAACCAGATCCTCATTAAGTTTGAGATATATAAGGCGTTGACATTTCAATAGGAAGAATTGACAGCTAAGATTCCCTGTTGTATCTGTAGAAAGCTAAATTGCCATATACTCTAGACATTTTCCTCTTTATTCATTTCTCTAATTAAAAACAAGCTTGTTAAAATTCCACAAGTGCATATAGAAAGCTAAATTGCCAGTTTCCCACAAATATAGTCAAAAGTTGAGATATTGTGCAACATAGATGAGAATTATGACAAGGAATTGCTCTGTATAAATTTGCATCAGAATATTATCATTTAAAACAGTGAATATTAGGAGGAATAATCAGTAACCTTCCATATTAATAGAAGTAATTTATGGATAATTATTCTTGAAGTCCTGTATAGCATAACTGATTGGAAGTCACACTGGGGAGACATAGGGCTATATTCTTATTAACCTCTTCATGTTATGGTGATGTGTACAGTTGCTGCCAACCTTCCCAACCTTATTACCAACACTTTTATCATTAGTAATATCTTTATGGTCTGTTAATATACAAATCTTCTCTGAGTAGCATATATAGATACGAACCCTTTCTTGAGATTTATATTTTGTGGTCTGTGCGTACGAACTTAAGATATGAACCCTTTCTGGAGAAGCCGTTACTGATATTTTTGCGATCAGTGCTTACGAACATGTATAGAGGTGAGCATTTTTAGAGAAGCCTTAAATATTTTTATGGTCTGTGCGTACGAACTTTACAGATATGAAAATTTTTGGATGACTTGATACTATTGTGGTCCGTGCTTACGAACATATTTTGAGAAGCATTTATTGATATTTTTGCAGTGGATACACAGTACACTATAGAGTTGTAATATCAGTAATACATTACAGTACTACTGTAAACTGCGTAGAGTACTTACAGAGTCATGTGTTAGTGATGCTAATGGTTAAAGTTATTTGAAGTAAACACAACAGTAGTATTCATTTCTACACATATTCCTGGTTTTTAGTAATGATTTTAAATATCTGGCATCACATACAGTATAAGTAAACCTATCTTTGGCTTCACCTGTAGTATTAAGACCAATTTACAATCCCATTTAAGCTCATTTTGACTGTGACTTTGCATAATAGACTAATTTGTGATCCCAGTTAAGCTCATTTTGACCAATTTTGCATAATAGACTGATTGATGAAACCAATTTAGCTCATCTCAATTAAGTTCATGTCAGCTCGTTTTGACTTTGCATAATACACTAATTCATGATTCCTGTTTAGCTCATTTTGACTTTGATTTTAAGCAAGACTAAAGACAGAAAACTTTGAGCAACAAACCAATTCTTGATGCCAGTTCAGTGCATTTCAACTTTGAGAGTAACAGACCAATTCTTGATCTCAGTTAAGTTTGTATCAGCTTTGACTTAACAGACCAGTTCTTGATTTGAATTCAGTTCATTTGAGTAACAGACCAATTCATGAGGCCAGTTAAGCTAATTTTTACTTTGAAATTGCATAACAGTTCAAATCTTGATCCTAGATAAGCTCATTTCTGCTTTGACAAGTAGCAGTTAAGCTCATATCAACTTTGACTTTGCATAATAGACCAAAGCTTGATCCTAGTTAATCTTATTTCAACTTTGAGAGTATAACAGACCATTTATTAATCCCAGTTTAGCTGATAAGTCAGGAAGCAACTGTATTTCATTCTTGCTGCCTCCAGACTATTTTATTAACTTTGATGATGTAGTTATTAGTGATGGAGCTTTAAATTTTGTAGTGGTGGAGCTTTGAAGGCTTCATAAACATATTAATTTCTCCCAAAAAATATATTAAAAGTCTGGAAGTGGCAAGAATAATATATAAAATGTCATTGGATTGATGGAGTTAAAATATAATCAGAAAGGGGGAAGGCAAGCTCTGTAAATGGACAGTTATGGGATGCCTGTGGCAGTCATGTTGTATCAGCCGGCATCCTACATCACACATTGTTTTGTAGTGATAGAAGTTCAGTACAGTACAGTCTTTTTAATTACAAAGTAGAGATTTTCGTTATTGTGCATACTTCAGAAATTAACGTAAGACTTTCATTATGTGCTTGATTAGTACGTATATTGAACAGTACCAGTGATTTTCATTACGTTTTTCAGAAGTTAACATACAACAGCACCAGGAATTATTATTGTACATTTAACAGCACATGTATATTGAACAGCACTAGTGATTTTCTTTAAGTACTTTGGTATATGTAGATTAGCATCATCAGTAGAGAGTAAGTTTTTGAGAAGCTGACATAATTTATCGGTACATTGTGCTTCAGAAATTAACGTATTAGTAAGATTTTCGCGACGTTCTTTAGAAATAATCGTAAATGTAATACAAGAGCTTGCCTTCCCCCTCATGGTTACATTCTAACACCATCAGTCTAATGACATTTTATTTATTCATGCTGACATACTATTTTATTCAGTCAATTAGTCTTTAACCTGCAGCAGTTAAAGGCTTGACATTACTGAATAAAATAAGTGGTGTTGGCAAGACTAAAAACATGTCACCATATTGAAGAGGTTAATAATGATGAGACAGCTTGTGAAATGCTCTCATTTTGGTGTTTGTTACTGCAGCTTCTGTGAACACTTAACCCCTTCACTACAATGACATCTTTCAGTCTTTCGTGCTATCTCCAGATTATTTTATTTAGCTTAGTGGACTTGTCATGCTGAAGAGGTGACATGAACCCCTTCAGTATGAGAGGTCTTCTTTCATGAGCTAAATAAAATCATCTGGAGATAGCAAGAATATAATACTGAAAGATGTC
>JAGKTI010020359.1:0-16377 GCA_018397915.1 Birgus latro | reverse complement strand
GTGTGTGTGTGTGTGTGTGTGTGTGTGTGTGTGTGTGTGTGTGTGTGGTTATTGGTTCATGCGCTAATACGGCAACGAAATTAATAGTTACGAGCAGGGGCGAAGCCCTGGCGAGTCTCTTGTCAAGTAATGGCATTTTCTCGCATATGAGCGGCCCAACCCAAACCGGCCCGACCGCAACGCTTTTGAGAAGCTTATATCTCAGCAACCACAGGGCCCATCACTGCGTGGTTTGCACCACATGGTAGCCCCATTCTTTAAGATCTGTTTTTGACAGGTTTCATCACACCCCAGGGGTGCACGTGGCACATGACACGCGCCAAGCGCAGCATGTCGAAAATCTTCAAAAGAGGGCAACAGGCCAGACAGTTTGTCGTAAAGGCATAAAACTTGGTAGGCAGATAGCCATCAGTATACTCTAGGCATCCTCGCGGTGTAAGGCGACATTTCAATGCTTTCGGATTTAAATGGCCTCACTTGTACATCGCCGACAAAGGCGTTTTACTAGTAATAACAACAACAGCAAAAATAACCAGTAAAACGCCTAATGTCGCCTTACACCGCGAGGATGTCTAGAGTATATGATGGCTATCTACGTACCAAGTTTCATGCCTTTACGACAGACTGTCTGGCCTGTGGCCCTCTTTTGAAGATTTTCGACATGCTGCACTTGGCGCGTGTCACGTGCACCTCCGGGGTGAAATGAAACCTGTCAAAAACAAATTTAAAGAATGGGGCTGTCATATGGTGCAAACGCAGTGATCGGCCCTGTGGTTGCTGAAATATAAGCTTCTCAAAAGCGTTACAGTCAGGCCGGGCCGGGTTGGGTCGTTCATATGTGAGAAAATGCCACTACTTACGAGACTCGCAAAGGCTTCGCCCTCGCTCGTAATATTAATAATAATAATAATAATACAGAAAATACAACAAAATTCACATTTCTCCCCAGGACGTTAATGGTAGAGGTGTACTCCGATGTGAGTGACGTCATGCGTTACTATGGCAACGACACCTACCCCCTGGCGGACTTCCCCTTCAACTTCTTCCTCATAGAAAACCTTCTCAACCGTACCGACGTCACAGGACACGCGCTGAAGGACATCGTGGACCTGTGGATGGATAATTTGCCGGCGGGGAAGTGGCCGAACTGGGTGGTGAGGAGAGATTTTTTTTTCTTCTCTTGCCTTATCATCCTCCAAATCAAACTTCTTCCACACTCTCGTTAACATATTTATCCACCTTCTTCTTGATCTACCACGCCTCCTTCAGCCTTCAAACTTGCTCACATACACCCTTTTCACAACCGTCTTCAAACCCATTCCCTCCACATGACCCTAAGCACATTCTCCATAGCTTCCACACTTTCTTACTCTTCATCTTTCACGAATAAGTGTCATGATGATGATGATGATAGCACAAGTGGTGATAATGTTGCTATTAACAACAAAACAGCTAGAGATGGTGTCCAGAAAACACAGCGAGACCGTACGTGCCGGAACTATGATCTCTGACCTTGAACCGCGACCTTGACATCTGACTGATCTGAATAATTTCTTCAAGCCCCTCCCCGTCCTACAATATAGTTCCAATTTTTATCCAGATCGAGTCAGGAATCTATGAGATAGTTTATGAATTACATACAGTACACACACACACACACCGCTCGCTGGCGCAGTGGTAGCGTTCTCGCTTGCCATCTGGTAGACGAGAGTTCGCGCCTCGCTCAGGTTGCGAAAAGTTTCACTGACGAAGTGGGTGGTTACTGTCCCCCTTGAGCAAGGGGATGGGTGTGTGCGTGTGTGAAGGTCACAGCCTTGCCCACAGATCGGATTATATGAGCTCTCAGCTCCCTTTCGGGAGGGTAAAAGTTGACGATCACTACCATCAAGTGATCCTGACCGACCCGGTGAGTTACACACACACACACACACACACACACATATTCGGGCCCGATCCTCCGGCGTCACAAATAACCAACTATCCATCCATCATTAAGTCCTATTTCACCCCATGAGGAACGTAGGAGCCCGGGGTTAGGCAGGTTGGTCCTGACATTAAAGATGAGAGTGACCGGCCTCCCTTATCCCTCAGTGGCATTACGTGAGCCGTAAACCCTAACCATCCCTTGGATGTAAAACTGCACCGGCTCAATCCGATTGGTGCGCCATGATGTGGTTTCATGGTGTACAGGAAACTATTTGGCTTGCCACTCAGTGTAGAGTCACCCATAGAAAGAAGAGGAAAGAATGAAGGAAGGGAAGACAAAAGAGGAAGAATGGAAAGAAGGAAGGAAGAGAGGAAAGGGCAGGCATCCGAGAGCAGCACTACATCGAGTGAGTGGATGGTGAGCGCCCCCACCAATAATAATATTAATAATAATAATAATAAAAATAATAAAGAAATAATAATAATAATAATAATAATCTATCCATCGATCATCCATTCCTGTCACCCCATAAGGAGTGTAGGAATAATAATAATAATAATGATAATAATAATAATAAATTGTGAAAACTTTTGTAACTCAGATCAAATCAAATACACCAAACTTTCTCTTAAGGAATCCCATACTGAGGATGGCCATGGATGGCCTGGGAGCTAATCCCATACTGAGGATGGCCATGGGTGGCCTGGGGGCTAAACTAAGTGCCAAAACCCGCTAATTAGTTAACAACAGTTGCTGGAAACTGTTGGCTAAAAGGAAAGAAATCTAAAATGTGTAGTAAGACATAATGTGTGAGTCTCAGCTTGGACTCCGACGGTACTCCATATATGTAAAAGCTAAACTAAGTGCCAAAACTAGCTCAGCCTACTTCCAAGCAGATGGTGGAAACTTCTGGAGAAGGAAGAAATATGAAAAGTGTACTAAGATTTGCAACAGTGTGTGAATCTTAACTTGGGCAAGCTACTACTTAAAGGAAAATATTGAAAAAAAAAGTGTTAGATGAGAAATCACTATTTTGTACTTCATGGAACTCAGGTGCATAGGGAATACAAAAAAAAAAAAAACAGGCTGCTCAGTGAAGGTACAAAGGTTATATAACAAAAGGGCTGCTCTAGAACTAAATTATGCAGTACCCTATGACTGGAAAATATATATGTACAAAAATAACTAATACCAATAGCCCTGCGCCCTCTTCCAGCTGGGTAACCATGACAATGGGCGCGTCGCATCACGTCTGGGGGAGGACCTGGTGGATGCTCTAAATATGTTTGACCTCCTTCTGCCTGGCACCCCCGTCACCTACTACGGGGAGGAGTTGGGTAAGCTCTGTTCTACTGTCTTCTCCTCTGATAGATCTTCAGACCGACAATGCTACCCAACGTCCAGTTAAACAGCGTATACTTTCCTCATCCGTCCCTATTACCCCAAACCATCCCACCCCGTTTCTCATGCATTTTTTTTTCTTCCCCTGCCTACTCCCACTTTCCTGCCTCTCGCCTAGAATGTCCTATCTCGCTTATTCCTTTAAAGAACTGGAGCTCCCCTCAGTTGAATAAATAAATAAGTAGTAGGCCAGAACAGTATTTTAAGTGAAATCCTAGACAAAGTTAATCAAGATACAACCCTTTAGGAGACAAGGGTTTTCCTCGGCTAAGAAAATCGTCAGTCTTGATATAAAAATGAAAAAGGATGCACACACAAGGCAATAGTAAGGTGTAAATGCAAAGTAAATCGTTAAGGAATAGGTGTTACGAAATATAAGGATACACGAATACTAAACTGTTACAGGGATGGAGGACACCTTCGTGAGCTGGGAGGAGACCGTGGACCCAGAGGGATGTCGCTGGGGGCCCGAGCACTACCAGGAGCACAGCAGGGACCCCGAGAGGACCCCCATGCAGTGGGACAGCACCTTAATGGCCGGTCAGACGCTTGTTGCTTGTCTTTTGTTTGGAGGGAGAGGGTTGCTGTCTCTTCTTTTGAGGGTGAGGGTTACGTGATTATATCTCCTTTGCCAGTCATATTGTTTGCTGGTAACCTTTTGCTTTGGGGAAATACTCAGATGGTTATATAACGCGTTTCATTTCTAGCCTTAGTAAGATCCCTAGCCCCTTTCAGCTCAAGTGATGGCCGTGTGTAGTCAGACTGGAGGGTTGATTTCACTAGTAATCAAGACCTAATGGTCGTCGAATTTTTTGCAACCACGAATTGGTATTCCAGTTGTGTGAGTGGCCCATTTCCCTCATGAACGTCAGAAATTCTTACAGCTAAAATAGTTTTAATATCCCTTTGTCAATCCCGTTAGACTTCGGTCAGCTATGAGCAAAATTGTCCTAATATTTCCAGGCTAAGCCTGGGGTGGGGGGGGGGGGGCTAGGATTACGACTGAAGAGTTGAGAGGAAGGATGGGACTGGAGTGTATTGCTGTTGCGATGAGGAGGGGTAGATTGATATGGTCTGGACTTGTTGAGAGGATGGAGGATGACACTTGGATGTGGAAGGTGAGAAGAGTGATCGTCGAGGGTATGGCTGCGAGAGGCAGACCGAAAAAGACCTGGGACGAGGTCATCGAGTGTGACCTCAGGAATAAAGGAGTGAATAGGGAGGCTGCAAGAGATCGAACAGCGTTGAGAGCCGCCATTAGGTGACGAAGACGGACGCATGCAAGCATGCTGGAGCCTTTATAAATGATACGATACGAATTCAACCAAGCTTTCACCACCTTCAATTCCACCCACTGCTCCACCTGGTTCCCCAGCAATTAAAAATTGTTATAATACTCCCTCGTTCCTTACAATTGTTTTATTATTATTATTATTATTATTATTATTATTATTATTATTATTATGTCAGCTTCATACTTTCCGTCAGCTAAAGCTGTGTAGACATTCCCCCAGGCTGATTCACCACCTTTAATATTTCATTCATTCAGTCAATCATTCACTTGGCTCCCCGTCATCTAAAATTGTCATAATGTTCCCCGTTACCAAAAATTGTTCTGTTATTCCCACATCAGCTTCTTCACGTTTTCCGTCAGCTAAAACAGCCCACATATCCCAGGCTTCACCACCTACAACTCCACCTGGCTTCCCGTCAACCCAAACTACATAAACGTGAACGTGGCGAGGCAGGAGAGAGCCGAAGTGAGCCACCTGAAGATATACAGAGCCCTGGCTCAACTCCGGCAGGAGGAGGTGTTCGTGAAGGGAGTCACTGCTTTCCCTGTTATTACTAAGGAGATATTTAGCTTTACAAGGTTAGATTTTGCTTTGTTTTGTTTTGTTTACTGTTAGCTTCAGGCACCCCCCCCCCCCAGCTCAGCAATAGCGTAATCTTTCCACTAATGGGTAGGAAAAGGTGTAACCAGTCCCTATTCTGGGGTCCTACTGCTGCAGCGTGTTCACAAATTAAATAATCCAGAAATTCAAACGGAGGGAGGGGGGCAGTGGGGAGGCAAGAGTCTAACCGAGGGATGGAGGTCGTCGCCGACTCCGAAGGAGGACGAGGAAAACAGGACACAAAATCTTCTCTTGCCTCTTGATTACCAAATTTAAGTCACGAGAGGAAATTCATCATGAACTGTTTCCTCTCTCTCTGTCTCTCTCTCTTGTACTTCCTGCTAACGAAAAATCTGAATTACAGCCGGGAACTACGGTATGTTTTATATTCCTGCAGGTCACTGGCGCACGGGGATATGTATCTAGTGGTGCTCAACACGGCCGAGGAGGAAGTGGAAATCAACCTTCACCACCACTCTAACTTCCCCTTACCAGACAACGCCACTGTTGTCCTGCGCTCACTCCACGATGATTCGCCGGAGACGGAAATTGGGTCAGTTAAGTTCAGATATTTAAAATAACTACGATGTGTGTCTTGGGGCCCGTATTCTCGTCGTTTTAAGAAGCAACCTGACACCTTTTCCTAAGCGGCAGCAAAAATAAAATTGTCTCGGTACTGAATGGTTTAACCCTTTCACTGTGTATAAAGAAAGTTCATCTTAGTAGTTACGATGTTAATGAAGGCTGTATGTAACCCCTCCAGTAAAAAAATAAAAAATCCATTCCATGCAGAATAAAATTGCCAGGAGCTTGCACAGTTTTAAAATAAAACAAAAATCGTACCGAATGATTTAAAATTATAAAAGAATTTGACCCACATAGTGAAACTGGTGAAAAGTTTCGACTCGACTTGGGGTTACGTGGGGGGGGGGGGGGGGGGCCGGAAGAAGGCCGCCGGCCGGGAACATTAAATATGAATAAAAAAAAAATTTTGGTTATGTCCGCAGGTCCGAGTTGAGTCTGGATGATGTGGTGATGGTGAGAGGAGGAGGCCTGGTGCTGCAGTTACCATAACAGCGATGCTTCACGTACGTCAACACACACACACACACACACAGTTTTAATCTAGGGCGCATCATTAGCACATCAAAATAGGTTATTACTATCCAAGAGGTGAAATGTTATGGCCCTGGAGCTAGTTGCTGTACCTGAGTGAACTACTGGAATATGAGGATAGATTCAGTGTCAGAAATACAATACTCAACTGACTACATAAATTGTAATCCAAATAAGGTTTATGACTAATAAAGTGTTCCAATAAAAAAAAAAATTCTCCACTGTTCTCTGTTGGCTTCCATCAACCCTAAAAGGCGCTACCATGAGTGTTAAGTATGGCCACAAGCTTGGTAGCCAGACATAGTCATCCCTTGATTTTATTTTCGGAGTGATTATAACGTCAAAGTCCAAGCCAAGCCTCTCACATTGTTGCAAATCTTACTACACATCTCAAACATTTTTTTCCCCATCAGCGTCCAGCAACTGTTGGGAAGTAATTATAATAGTTGGTCGTAGTAGTAGTAGTTGTTCCCTAGGCAGTCTGGCCGAACAGCCCCGAGTCCCTAAGGAAGGCCACGGCCGAGACCAGGCTTTCCCACAGAGCTCTCAGGGAGTGTATGTTGTGTTGTTGGCGTAGGTGATTCTGTGCAATGCAGTCTTCCATAATGTGCTTAATAGTTTGGGGTGCTGTGTTGCATCCTGGACAGGCATCAGTGACGGAGTCATCCAACCTCATCTGGTAACTTAAGAGGGCTGGATGCCCACATCTCATCCTGGCTGTAGCTGTGTGTTGTTTTTAAGTGACTGAATGGAGCGGCGAGTGATCTGAGTGTGGATATGCTTCTGGAAACTGGTCTGAGGCAGGCGAGGGGGGAGTGATGACAATATTTGTGTATGATATCGCGTGCTGGGTGTTGCTTTGATATTCCTTGGTGTGTGTGGATGTGCTGCTATGTAGTGTAGTGGATGTTGTGGGTTTGTGGAGGCTGCAGCGAGAATTTGGGTGCCTCTCATGTTTAGATGACCCTTGACTTTGAGGACTTTGGTTTCTTGATGTAGGTGGTTTGTGGGTGTAGTAGCTGTGCAGCCTGTGATTATTTTTATGGCCTTGTTCTGTGTGGTCTGAAGAGTGTTGTAGTGTGTTTTATTGAGGTTAGGAGCCCAGGCAGGGCTTGCATAATTCATCACTGAACGTATATATTGTTTGTATACTGTGGTGGTAGTTTCCTTGTTGCGTCCAGATGGGGGCACGGTGGCTCAGAGGTAGAGAGCATCGAGCTCGGGACCATGGGGTCGCGAGTTCGAGCCGCGCCCGGGACTGCCGTGCCGGGAGGGGTAGCGCCCTCCTGTTACCTAGCGGGGCTATATGATCTCATTGTAGGGTCTAGCTCGGGGGATTCTTTAATCCCTTTTTGTTGTGTCCAGATGTTGTTTGGGCAAGTGACCTCAAGGCAATGAGTCTTGGTGGTAATATATCTTTAATGTTTGTGATGTGTTGTTTATATGACACTGATGTATTGTATGTTACACCAAGGATTTTGTGTGTGTGTGTGTGGTATGGAAGTGTTGTTTATGGTGAGGCGTGGAGTGTGACTGTGTTCTGCTGTCCAGTTAATGAGAAGGGTCACTGTAGATTTGGATGGGGCTATTTTGAGCCTGTTTGTGGTAAACCATTCGTGTAGTGTGTTGAGGTAAGGTTGGAGGATGTGTGCGGCTGTGTTTGCGTTTTGGTGTGTACATGTGTTATGTCGTCTGCATAGTAAGCTATTTCCATCGGTGGTGTGTGGGGTGTGGGTATGTCGTGCATGTACGAGTATAGGTTAAAGAGCGTAGGGTATAGAACAGATCCTTGGGGACGCCATTTATGAAGTTTCTGATGTTCGGAGACTGACCGGCAAATGTTACATGTGCACATCTGCCTGCTAAGTAGTTTACCAGCCATTTTTCGTGTTATTGTGCATGTTTCTGTTGAATATTTTGTTTGTGAAGTTGTGGCAGGGGATGGCATAAAAAGCTCTGCAAATGTCTAGTGTGACTAGGAGTGTTCTGTGTGGTGGCCTAGCTGAATTCATGCCATCAAAAACTCTCTGTGCAAGGTCTGTAAGGCGTGTTTGTGGAGTGTAGTAACCTAAAACCATGTTGTGATTGGGTTAGAGGGGTGTGAGGTGTAACTAGTTGTAATACCAGCTGTTCAGTGACTTTGGAGGGGGTCCAGAGGAGTGTGATGAGGCGGTGTGAGGAAGGTAACGTGGGGTCTTTGTTGGGTTTGGGAGTAGTGATGATATTGCCATGCTTCCAATTGTTGGGTATTATGTTGCGTGAGTAGCTGTACTTTGATATGTTGGTGAGTGCTTGTATGCCTTGTGGTCCAAGGTGTTTAAGTGTATGTTGCTTATGTTGTCTGGTCCACAGGCAGATGAGTGCTTAAGGTTGGTGATGATGTGCTTCGTCTGGATATAAGTGAAAGGTGCGAAGTCTGGGTATGTGGGGAACTGTCTCTTGCGTCAGATGACACGTCGGTCGTCGCGGGGGGGTTTAGATGGCTGACATTAAAGGGATTAAAGAATCCCCCAAGCTAGACCTTACAATGAGATCATATAGCCCCGCTAGGTAACAGGAGGGCGCTACCCCTCCCGGCACGGCAGTCCCGGGCGCGGCTCGAACTCGCGACCCCCCGGTCCCGAGCTTGATGCTCTACCTCTGAGCCACCGTGCCCCCAAAGATGGCTGACATGTGAAAAGTGATTGATGAGAGTGTTTGTTTGTTGCTTGTTTGAAGGTATGGTGTCTGTTGTTGTGATGGCAGTGTGTGACTGTGTAGTGTTGCTGTTGGAAAGTGTGATGCTGTTTAGTGTTTTGTAGAGTTTGCTGGTGTTTTGATGAAGTGTTTGGAGATAATTATTCCAATTTAGTGTTTGCTGTTCTGATATTTTTATTGTTTATCTGAGTGTTGAGTTCTTGTATTTGTTGTACAGTGTCTTGTGCATGGGGTGTTGGGGAGTGTTGTAATGTGTCCCGTTGACTGATGAGGCCTTGAATTTCTGGTGTGAAGTTGAGGTTGCGTCTCTTTCTGTTGCCTCTAGGGATGTGTCTTTTGTCTGCGTTTTGTATAATTCTATTGAAAGTGTGCACAGCGGTATTGATATTTGTGATGGGTGTACTGTTCGATGTTTCAAAGTGTTGTTCTGTTTCAGTTGTGAAGGCCTCCCAGTTGGCTCTTATAATCAATGTGTGTGTGTGTCTGTGGCCAGCTGGGGTGATTCTGGTTTTGGTAGTGATGATGACTGGGAGGTGGTCAGAGCCAAGGGTTTTGACCACTCTCCATGATGTTGTGGAGGGGAGGTTTGGGAAGCAGGTGATGTCTGGGGATGATGGGAGGAAGAGGGCTTGGTGTGGGATATGGGTATGTTGATGGAGATTATTCAGTATGAAGATTGTCTGTTTGGGATTGTAGTACCAGCCCTATGTCTGTGTCAGGGTTGTTGACACGCCAGGCCGACGCCTTGGCATTGAAATCTCCACCTAGTATGATGCTGGGTATGTTAGTGATGTGGTGTATTTGTGGAGAGTAATTGTGTGCTACTGTGGGGGACGATTGCGGGGATGTATGTGTTGGCGTTTGTTGTGTGACTTGTAACCAGTGCGTATTTTAACTGACTGTATTTCTGTTGTGGTGTCATGTGGGGGGAGAAGTGATTTTTGTGTGTGCATTGGTATATGAAAAAAAAAATTGATGGATTTGCGTAGCAGGGTGATGAGTCCACCGCCACCGCCGTCGGCCCAGTCTTGTCTAATGGTGGTGAAACTGTTAAATGTATTTGTGTGTGTGTGTGTGTGTGTTGTGTGTAGTTTTGTTTCTTGTATGATGGCAATGTGTAGGTTTTGTTGTTTTTTTGGTGTTTATGCCATCCCTATTTAATTGAAGGATGTTTATGTTGTGTGTGAAATGTGTGTTGGGAGCTGCAGCACGGAGGGGAGGTGGGGATGTCGGTGGAGGGGGAGGGGTAGGAGAAGGTTATGATGGAGGTAAGGGTTGGGGTGGAATGGGAGGGATTGGGGAATTGGATGGTGTGGGAAGTATTGGTGGGTTAGGCTGAGATGTGGAGGAAGTAGGAGTAGGGTTGGTGAGGGGGTCAGTCGGTGGGGGGCCTGAGCATAAGGTGCAGGTCCAGGTGCTTGTGTAATATTTTCTAGATGCAAGTCGTCGAGAAATGACCACCGGGGAGTAGAAAAAACGGTTTTGTTGTGTGTTGACAGATGTGGTACTTGCCCGGGCGACCGAAGCCACTCCCAGGTTCTCGGGCCCTTGCGGTGGTTTGGCCCCCATGCTGTCCTCCTCTGCTTCAACAGCCTCTGGGGGGGTAGACCCACGGTGAAGACGCAACTGCTCCAGTACTTAGTTGGTTTGGGTCTCTGGTTTAGCTTAAGTCCATAAAAAACATCAGTTGTATCATGGCCAACCTCAGTACAGAGATTCTTTCCAAGGAAGCATGGCATCTTTATAATGTATGTATGTATGCCCAGGGCTCGTACGCACCTCACCGGGAAACAATGGTGAAATAGCCACCCCAAGGGGGTACCAAAGGGAGGCGTGCGGGGATGACGACCCACCCCAAAGAGGGACCACTGGGAGGCACGTACAGAGCCCTGGCGAGACGGGCTTACATCCCTCGCCACCATGCGCCCCTCTTCCCTTCAACAGACCCTGCAGGAGATACACAGTCCCGCTGCCCTACTCTCGGGCCAGACCAGCACTCGCCAGGATCGGGGTGGGATTTGTTACTTAACAGTCCCAGGTAGAACCGCAATGACGGCCACTGTACGCGTCGGGGAGAACGGCCACAGTGCCTCTCTCATCTACCACCCCTGTAGAACCACAGCGACGGCCACTGTCTGCACTGAGGAGGGAACGGCCACTGTACGTCCCTCATCCACAGCCACTACTGGGAGCAGGACTGCGGCGATGGCCACCGTACGCACCAGGGAGGGAACAGCCACCCTATGTCCCTCACCTGCTATTCCAGGGCATGGCAGAACTTTGGTGACGGCCACTGTCCGTGCTGGTGAAGAATCTCTAGCACATACTAGCACAAGCAGAACCGCGGCGACAGCCACCGTTCGCGCCGGGAAGGGAACAGGCACTGTATGTCCCTCACCTGCAGCCACTGTTGGAAGCAGGACTGCGGCGACGGCCACAGTCCGTGCCAGGGAAGGGAATGGCCACCGTATGCCCTCACCTGTCCCTTGCTCGCCTCACTCTTCCAGAGGCCGAGTGGGACACCCCTCTCTCTCTCTCCCCAGAGCCAGAGAGCCAGTGGAGAGACAGCTGTAGAGGATTTGGAGCAGTCCCATAATGAGCCTGAGGATTTGCTCTGTGCAGCCAACGCCCCCACGTCACCCCTCACCGTCAGATTCACGGAGGAGGAGACGCTGCAGGCAGCCCCTCACGGCCTCACGACCCGAGAGAAGCCGCAGCCCGCAGCCACCCAGGGGCTTCCCCAGGACTCCAGGATGAGACCTCCCCTGCCCCATCGCCAAACAGTCCTCCCTCAGGAGTAGACACAGGGAAAAGCGCTCGGTCTTCCTATTTGGCCCCAGTCCCGAAGGCCAATCCACTCATCAGGGCCCTATCAGGGAAAGGCCTCTCTCTCTACACCACCCAGCAGCCCATCTTCGACGCCCTGGCCCCTGACGGTGGTCCCGTGCCTCCCGTGGGATAGCACGTTTGACAGGACCCCTCCCACACCCGGACAACACCTGCAGCTCCCCAGCCACCAGTAGCCCAACCTGGATCCCCTGTGTACCAGCTAGTGTGTTTAATCTGTATATTGTATTGTGTCTGGCACTGTAACTCTTTATGGGAATACACATGTAAGGTTGGTCAGATCGAGTTTTTATGCCTTGTTCCTTTAGTTGTATGCTCTAGACCCGATCTTGAAGGGAACCCCAGACCCAGCGCTCGTGTACAGAGAACAAGGAGTTGAACTCTGAACATGTAGAATAACAACAGGATTGGATGATTGGATTGGATGTAGGACCAATATGACTTCAAACAAACAATTCACAGGATTGGTCAGGATTCTTTTATCAGCTAAAAGAGGAGGACAATCAAGATAAAACACAAAGGAAATGACTGATGACAAACAGCAGAATGAAGTAACTGGGATGAACATGACAAACTGACAAGGTTGTTTCACAATGACTAAAGTGGAACTGCATCTGCAGGCATCAAATGGCAAGGAGTTACATGGGTATGATCAATCCTGAGACATACCAATGCTGTCTTCCAACGGCCAGTACTATGACAAGGGATGGACAAATGTGTCATGAATGGTTTAACAGCATGAAGCTTTGCACTGGAAGCCAATGACAAGCAGGACTGCATGCACTGCATATGAAGTTTTGGGAAGGTAGAAAAGGCTGATACCAGAAAAGAATGGATATGTATGTAGAGTGACCCCTTGGCATCGCAACGTGATACGCAATCAACACTCTCACTGCCTGGTATATCAGTATGACTAGGCACCCAAAAAAACTCTAGAGATTTATGGTTTACTGACAACCAAATTAGCCGTTCTAAGATCTGAAGGACAATAGGGTGAGACTACGAGGACGAATTCAATAGATGGGTACTGAGTCTGCACACAAAATGAATTATTTAGATGCATAAACATAAGCCTGTTTCATAACCACCAACAATACATGAAGTCTGGCATGGAAAGAATGCTGTGCTGTATGATAATAGTGAAGATTTTGGCAAACTGGTTCATAGTTTTATTTGCGTTGCAAAGTCTGAAGTTATGTAGATAAGATTACAGTATAATGATGGCATATTGGTGAATGATGAGAAACTTGAATTGTTAGGATATTACAATATACAGTGTATACTGCAGCAATGACAAATGAAAGAAGTCTGAAAAGTAAAAAGGTGAATTCCCCTAGCTAGGATCAATGGGCCACATAACACTGTAGAGCAAGAGGTGATCCTTCAAGAGAACGTTACATCTCTCGCCAGAAATACGCTACCCTGGTGAGGGCTCAAACTGCCAACCCTATGGTCATGAAGTATGAATGCTGTCACTGAGCTATTCTGGCCCTAAAGTTAGGTAGATGGAAACTGCGTTTGCTGATGGGGGGGGGGGAACCCTCCTTCATTCAAACGTCACTTGTATTTACTTGTTGCAAAGATTTTATTCAGGTTAATAAAAGGATGACTGGCTGAGGACAGCTGCATGTGTGAATGTGTTGAGAAGTGTTCAAAGGCTGTGTGGAAGACATGTATTAAACACATGAATACATATAATATGCATCTCTGATGCCGACTGGAGGGGTTTTTGAGTTATGGTAATGGTATTTGCTGCTTATGTACAGTATGTACAGATAAAGGTACAGGCAAATACCACGTGCTTACAGGAATACTTATCTCCAAAACTTGGGTTTTAAAGCCTGGGATGGATTATTCACTAATAATTTTGATAAAAGCCATTATCATCCAAATTATCCCAATTACTGATACCCCCCCTAGTGTTATCCTAGGTACTCGGTTTACCTACCAACCCGCAAAAGATGGGTGGACACCCGAGCGAGTGGCCCCAGCTGCCTGCACCCGGCATCAAACCCTGGCATTTATAGGCTCGTAGCTTTTAGCAACACTAACCACTCAGCTTTACCCAGCATACACCCAAAATCCCTGGTGTAACATACATCAATATCATTTAAACAACACATCACAAACATTAAAAATAAATTAACACCAAGACTCAACGCCCTAAGGGCATTTGCCCAAACAACATTCGGACACAACAAAGAAATCACCACAACAGTATACACACAAAATATACATTCAGTGATGAGCTATGCAAGCCCTACTTGGGCTTCTAACCTCAATGAAACACAATACAACACCCTACAAACCATACAGAACAAGGCCATAAAAATAACAGGCTGCACAACTACTACACCTACAGACTACTTACACCAAGAAACCAGAGTCCTCAAAGTCAAGGATAATCTACACATGAGAGGCACACAAATTCTTGCCACAGCCTCTGCAAACCCACACAATCCACTACACTATATGGCAGCACATCCACACATACCAAGGAACATCAAAACAACACCCAGCACAAGAAATCACACACAAATACTGTCATCTCTCCTCATTTGCCCGCCTTAAACTGGCTTCCAGAAGCATCTCCATGCTCAGATCACTCATCGTTCCATACAGTCACTCGAAGACAATACACAGCTGCATGCACAGCCTCCTGATATCCACCCTTCTGAATCCTACTTCCCTCATGAGGACAGCATTGAGTTATTAGAAGAAGCTGGATGACTCCACTGCTGATGCCTGTCCAGGATGCAACACAGCACTCCATACTTAATTATTAAGCACATTATGGAAGACTGCAGAGCAGACAATCACTTGTGCCAACACACAACATACACTCAGTAAGCGCTCTGTGGGAAAGACCGGTCTCGGCTGTGGCCTTCCTTGGGGACTCGGGGCTGTTCGGCCAGACTGCCCAGGGACAATTACTACTACTACCAAGCATACTAAAGTATATGAAAGGTTAAAATTCAGTTTCCTACTAAGTTTTTAATATAATCAAACACTACAGGATTTTTTTTTTCATTTTTTTTTTTTTTTTTGGTGGTGAAAGAATA
Organism: Birgus latro; assembly: GCA_018397915.1. Taxonomy (NCBI): domain Eukaryota; kingdom Metazoa; phylum Arthropoda; class Malacostraca; order Decapoda; family Coenobitidae; genus Birgus; species Birgus latro. Next base: position 1,432 of record JAGKTI010020359.1, on the reverse strand, counting down.
CATCAATGAGGGAATCATTGATACAGTAACCAAGCCACCAGGAAAACTGCTTTTACTGAACAGAAGTATTTTTTTAAATTTAAAGTTTGCATATATGTGAAAGTCATATATCATAATTCTTGACCAATTACCAATACAAGCATACATCAGAAGCTCTAATAATATGTAATCCTTTATGACAATGCTATGATCAGTACAGTACTGCTGCTATATAAACATGACAAGTAGTAGAGCTGTCATATAAACTAAAGATTATCAGTATTACTGATTGCCATAATCAAGATCATAAACATGCTAATAATATGGTGCTGAAGAATAATGAAAGCTCCAAGTAATTGGTTTTAGTCCAGCAGTCTTTAAATTTGTATAGTATTAAGGTAACAATTTAGGGCTGCTATGCAGTATATATAAAAAAAAAAAAAAAAAAATCAATTCATTTAATATTTCTTTCAAACATGTCACTGAAAATTACACAAGCACCTCAAATTTCATTATCTGATATTTGGAAACTATAAGAACATGACAATAATAGATTTCAACAAAGAAGGAACAATCAACTGACCTACCTAATGCTTCAGTTTGTGCTGGTGCTATTCTTTCCATCTAAGAGCTAACATGAAACATACAAAACTGTAAACAAAATCGGTGACTTTTGGGCATCAACTATGATCCTCTCCTGCTACCAGTGTACAGTCTAGGCCAGTTAGTTTATCAAAACCTCAAAGCTGTCTTGAACCAGGAAAAGATACTACTATTGACCATTTGGGGTGAATCACACTGAAAGTCTTCCTTCCCAAGCGCAGTGTCCCAGGTGTGTTCTGGAACCACTGACCTCGACCATGACACTGCTGGACCTCTGCCCACCTCGTCACACCCTCGGCTGCGGCGGGTTGCTACCACTGGCACACAGCCCCTTCAGCTACTCCTTCCTCACGAGCGAGAGCGGGACCGGCTGCGGTACCGCGTACGGGACCTGTAACGTGAGCGATAGCGTCTCCTGTATGACCTGAAACACAGACACGGCACCAAGATTTCACACTTGGTCACACGATACTGGCTGCAAATTCAAGGGGCAGCTGCACCCCTTCCAAGGGAAACAATACTTCAAAGCAACTAGAATACCAGCTAGTGACTTTATCAAGAGGATAATTTTCTATTTCTTGTTATAAATCTGTCAGGGCTACTTTTGTAACACTCAAAAACCTTTAAACAGAGTATATAAACCCACATAAAATAATAATTGATGAGGAATTTGGAAGGGATTTGAGTGTACAATGGAGGGAATGGAAGAAAATGTTCTGGAAAGAGGTAAACAGAGTCAGACAGGGTGCCAAAGAAGTTAGTTGGGGAGTGAAAGATAAAATGGTAGACTACAAGTGGAGAAGAAAGAAAAAGTGAACAGATGGAGAGAACACTTTAAGGAATTGCTGAA
>JAGKTI010020358.1:0-15883 GCA_018397915.1 Birgus latro | reverse complement strand
GGGCAGAAAAAAATGAAGTGTTGAGAGAGAGAGAGAGAGAGAGAGAGAGAGAGAGAGAGAGATGGGAATTAAGCAATGAGTGTACACAATCATAAAATCTTTGTAAGCTTTGTCTTGTCATGAAATACAGGAGTTAGGGGTTGGAGCCACAAACCACACGGGGACCGGGGCAGACGACACCAGCACCCCCAACCCCCCCAGTACCACCGGGGGACTGCCGCCAACACAGCGTGGCTGGGAACAGGAACGGCTTACCTGTATAACTTCCCGGCGCCCCTCTTGTGCCCAGATGGTGGCCCGGAAAGGTAGCGGTCGCCGGCACCTAGTCTCCGGCCGAAGCGCAGCTCACCAGGTAAGGGGTGGAGTTTATAACTCCACGCAACGCCGTGGTATTGGCCACAGTCGTACCGGGTACGGGCAGAACCGGCCACAGTCTGTTCCCCAGTTGCTTCCCCGCCACAGGATTGGGGGCATGGTGGCTCAGAGGTAGAGCATCAAGCTCGGGACCGGGGGGTCGTGAGTTCGAGCCGCGCCCGGGACTGCCGTGCCGGGAGGGGTAGCGCCCTCCTGTCACCTAGCGGGGCTATATGATCTCATTGTAAGGTCTAGCTCGGGGGATTCTTTAATCCCTTTTTTTCCCTGCCACAGGGCTGTGACATGGACGCGTGTCGGTCGGGCAAGACTGGCCACAAGTCTTCCGCCTCTTGTCGGCGTTCCCCCCAGAGCGGCACCGCAGTACCGGCCACGAGCCGTACTGGGCACGAGGCAGGATCGGCCATTGTCCGTCCCTCAGCTGCTAGTGACCTTAGCTCGCCGGCACAGGCCATAGCCGCCCCAGAGCTCACCTCCTGTGCCCTCTCGACATCGGCCACAAGTCACGTCGGGCCAGAGGTAAGGCAGGCCACAAGCCGCCAGGAAGCTATCCTCCCCTGTGCACACTCAGGCGTCGGCCACAAGTCACGCCAGGCTGGGGTAGCGCAGGCCACAAGCCGCCCAGAAGCTATCCTCCTTCCGGCCACTCAGGCGTTGGCCACAAGTCACACCAGGCCAGACAAAGAGCAGGCCACTAGCCGCAAGGAAGCTATCCTCCCCTGTGCACACTCAGGCATCGGCCACAAGTCACGCCAGGCCGGGGTAGCACAGGCCACTAGCCGCCCGGAAGCTATCCTTCCCTGTGCCCCTCAGACGTTGGCCACAAGTCACGTCGAGCCAGGAGTAAAGCCGGCCACAGTCCGCTTCTCCTCTAAAGGAGGACCAGCAGCCGGAGAGGACCCTGCACCCGAGGCGTGGCAAGGTCTTACCCAAGACCTTGGTTCCCTGCGACTCCACCAGGATGAACAGCTGCCGGACCAGAGCCCCCACAGACCTCGCAGCTGACGACGGGCCCTGTCCACTACTCCCCCGGCCCGAGGTTCCCATGAGGCGACCTGGTGGCAACGCCGCCCTCTAGCAGTTGCCGCAGCCCAGCCGCCCTGGGTTCCAGTCCCCTGTTGCCCCAGGAGTTGCCCCAAACACCAGGGCGCGACCTAACTAACGGTGGGCGAGGTCTCCCGAAGGCGCTCCCAGACCCAACGTCAGGCCCGTCTCCTGGCCCTCTTCGGGCCGAGCCCTTAGCCCCACGGCCACGTGTGGGGCCCTGCCCAGGAATGCGCCACTCTGCCCCTATTTCCTCCGGATGGAGGAATCAACCTGGGCCCACCAGTGGTAACCAAGTGAGTGGACTATATGTATATGTGTGTGTACTCTTAGACCCAGATATAGTGTGCATCGACAGATATCTCACGAGTGATCCCCTACAGTGTATTCTCAAATTGAAGTGACCAGGAACCCAGAATATAAGATTGGACGTGCCCGATAGACAGAACGTGGCCTGACCTATATCAGAGGTAGAGTCCCGCCATCTTGGACAGGCTTTGTGATCATCAGGAAATACCCATTGTGTCGCTGTGCCCTTCCTTTGTGTTTGCACTCTCCCTCCCCTTTGTTCAGTTAAATATTCACCCAGCACTGTGTCCTGACACGTTTAGTCAGAATATCCTAAAATATCGCAGTTCCCCTTGCTAGTGATCTCTACGGGCAACCCTACCTGAGATAGACTTCCGGCCACCAGGTACCTGAAATACAGGTGTAACGTAACTTATATACTGTATATATATATATACTGTATAGTGCCGTCCAGTGCTATACGGGTTTTAGAGATTGTAGTAAAATCATTCCTGTGTCCTGAAATGTAAATATGTTGTATGTGCCACGAGTGTCGGGTTAACAGTACCATACCTGAACCAGAAGGTATAACGACAGACAGCAATTGTATACAGTGTTAATTTACCCCCGGCCAACCCATTGTAATATTTGTGATGTATTGTTGTTCTCTGTGAAATGTCTGGAATACATGTGTAATATTTACTGCCTTGTTTTTGTGTCCAGTCCTACTCTTTGGAGTTACCTCCCGGTCTAGAATAGGGACCCGCTTTAGCTGCGTATTTGAGGGCAAGAAACCGACTCACAAATACGTAGCACAGTCACACACACACCTGCCTGTGGATAGGTACTCCGTTTTCTTTTTTTAGGGGTGGCTATGGCAATACAGATAATTTTGTGAACATGCCAACTATTTGTATAGTTCGTGGATGCAAATCCATTTATGTGAAAGGTGACAAGAGAATACATTTTCATGCACTGCCGAAAGATGAAGAACTTAGAATTAATGAACTGAATTATGTGACACAAAGAAAAATCGGTCATCTGGTTTTGTATGCAGCCGTCACCTTACGGGATTATGGCGTCAGGCAATAGATAGATAGATAGATTTTGAGACTACTGTCTTTGAACGCAACCTTAAGTATGAATTGCTTGGTTTACCAGTGCCTCCAGGACAAAGGAAATTCAAGAAAGGAGCAGTGCCTACTCTTCAACTACCAAGTTTAACAAGTAAGTTCCTTTACTGTGTAACAAGTAAACTATGGTGGTCGAGTGTTGCCATTTAACATGTGTGTTTTGTATAGCAAGAGCTTTATTATATGATATTAGTTTCTAATATCAACACAACTTTTTTTTCATTTGTTTTTAATTTTTTAATATTGTCTTACAACTTGTATGTGATACTTTTATGCACCAAGCACTCGTACTTGTGTCATATAACAAATATTATTATTACAGTATCTTAGAACACATATACCAAAAGGTATCCAGTCCTCTTTGTGGTTTATGAATTAATATGCATAAAGATGTCTTGTGTACCTGTCATGAATTTTCTACATCGTAAAATTATGTAACGTAAATTGTGACATCGAGTGATTTTGCGGGAGCAACGAATGATTCTGAAATGCACGAGATTTCGCTCATTCTCTCAACCATCCACTCGCGTACTTATATTCGCATCAAATTGTCAAAACTTTCGTCATTCTTTCGCGAGTGATTGTCTTTATGTGCAGACGGTGCATTCCTCTGAGCGATAATTTCTGAATTATCGCCTCTGCCTCTCGGCCATTGGTCGGCCACACCCTTTTCTCATGTTCCTCACGTCGGACACTCAAAATCAGAGTTAGTCTGTCCTGTAGTCTCGGTGCGTGCGGTTATGCTTTACGAAAGCTCGAGTGATCACTTTTCTTAGCGATTTCAGATCTCAGCTTGTATTGGCGTGTTTCCCGAAGCTCCCACCAGCTTGGTGATCGACTACAGCAGCACGGTCTTCTATACCGATTAGTATTTCTTTTTGTTTTCCTAGGCTTAAGTTTTGGGGTTACTTAGCTATTTGTCTGAGTGTTTGAGTGAGTGCATTTCCCTTTCTTTGATTTGAATTAATTCATGTAATGTAAATTTATTTTCTTGTATTCATTAAATTTACAGTTCGTTTTCTTGAGCTTTGTTAAATGTAACAGTCGTGTTTTATTTCCCCACATATTTAGTACACTTTTGCTACTCCACGTTAGCACAACTCCTTATATTAATCACGACTGGTACTTAGGCCAGCTTTTGGGTATTAATCCTTAAATCCATTGTGCTAGCTAGGAGTTTGGCTCAGCCAAGATCCTGTTTATTATTATTATTATTATTTTTTGAATGTTAAGGGGAGAAACTAACTTTCTCAGAGGTCAACGGTACAATATTACAGCCTACTTGAGCGTCTAGTCTCTGCTGCGTACCGTTGAGAAAGTCTATAAATTCTCGACTCTAGAGAATTGACGAAGTAAGCCAGCATAAAAGTGAAATCGCCACTTGATTTCACGAGTCTATTCTCTTGTAATAAATGACTCGATAGTCATTCCTAGCACACATAGCTATACACTGTATACTCCAATTTTACAATATTACATTTCCCCCTGACATCTGGTGACCTCATTCCAGGATAAACTCCTAGCTTGGAATTATTACCAAATTACTCACTCACTCTTACTTTAGTCACTCAGTCTCAATCTGAGCATCATGGAGAGTACATACCTCCAGGAAGCCAAGGATATGGGGCTTACTAACCCCCAGGAAATTCGAGATTATGTCCTGTCGCAGTGCAATTATGAGCAGCAACGCGAGAATGCCGCCCGTGACGAGCGGAAACTTGAGCGCGAGGAACGTCGAAAGGAACGCGAATACGAGGAACGTCAGAAAGATAAGGAGCAGGAGGAACGTGACAAAGCACGTGAACACGAGCGTGCCGAGAGCGAGGCACGTGAAAAACACGAGCTGGAAGTGCTGAAGCTGAAGCGAGACTTAGGCACATCGGGTGCAGCTAACCCAAGCTCTGCTAGCGCTTTCTCAGCATCTGTTCTAGCAACTCCACATCTCAAGCTTCCTTCTTACAAGGAAGGCGAGCGAATTGAGGACATGGCACGGCTGTACGATCTGGATGAGGCAGCTAAGCGGCTTCAGTTCCTTAGCCTGTTTGAGGGCCCTGCCCTCGACATTCTCCACAGAATTCGTGGAGATAATCTCACGTACGAGATGATGAAGACCGCACTCATCAAAGCGTACGGTCTTACCGTTGATCATGCTAGGAATCAGTTCATAAAGGCACGTCTCCAGGAAAAGGAGACAGCTGTTCAGTTCCTTGACCGTCTCACGGCATACTTAGGTGAGTGGATGGAGAAGGACGAGACTCCCAGCACGCGAGAGGGAATGATCGACCTCGTGCTGTGCACACAGCTGGAAAAGTCGTGGCCTGATGAGCTTATGGCCCAGCTCAAGATGTCCAAAGTGAAGGATGTAAACCAATTGGTGGAAAAGGCTGATGCTTTCTTTAGTGCCTGTGGGTACGAAACTCGTAAGCAGCAGTCCTGGAACAGGACAGATACTGCTAAGTCTGGGAAGCAATCTCAGACTGAACCCTAGCACCAAGGCCATTCTCAAAATAATGGTCATGGTCCAGGCAAACCGCAGAAAGACCAGGGGCAGAATACACAGAAACCTGACTGAAAGAGGTACAACAAGTACCCTAACCAGCAGCAGTATCCCAAGCAGCAGTATCAGCCACGCAAGTGACAAACCTTTTCAGCACCAGCCCCAGTGTATCGGAGGCAGGAGGCAAACGCAGCCTTCATTCCCCAACAGGCGCACGATGGTGCCGTCCCCACCAGCACAGGTTCTCCTTCACAGTTCTCTAGTCCCCCTCAGATGGTGAACTCTCCTCCACAGGCCGTCAATGCTCCTGTTCCCCAGATGGTGAGTACAACTCCTCGTTCACCTAGTCAAAGTACGACTTCTCATGCACCTAGTTTGGGTACGACCCCTAAGGCATCTAGTCCTGTCAGATTTGAAGAGTTGTGTGCCATGCAGCCTTATCAATGGCTGGCTGCTTCCTCCACAGGCTCTCCCACAGGTAACAGTGCCTTCCTTGTTCATCCAGAGTTTGTGGGAGGTGTTTCTGTTAATGTCTTGAGAGACAATGGTTCCTCAGGCTGCACTGTCAGGCAGAATCTTGTTTGTCCTGAAGAATATACAGGCAGACAGATCCAAGCTCAGCTTATTGATGGATCAGTGAGATTGTTTCCTGAGGCACGTATCCAGGTAGCGTCTCCCTTTTACACAGGTTCAACAGTTGCAGTTGTCATGCAAGAACCTATGTTTGACCTCATTATAGGTAATATACCAGGTGCCAAGTTTAGTTGCACTGCAGATGTCACTACTCAGACTTCGGCTGCAGTAGTACGAGCCATGGCCAAGGCTCCAAATTGTGTCACCCCGGTGGCCATCGAATTGCCGCAAGATCTGATTTGTAGTGAAGATGTTGTCCAAGAATAACAGTCTGACCCGACACTTGCTGTTGTGCGGAAGAAACAAAAGGGTAAAGTGACCAAGTATTCACGGGGTGGACAAGCCAGGTTCCTTCGCAAATAAGGACGGCTTTACCGTGAGTCACAAACACTTGAGGGCGAGGTTCGACTTCAGTTTGTTGTTCTCGAGAAGTACCGCCAATCAGTATTAGAACGGGGTCATTGCTCAGCATCAGGAGGTCATATGGGCAAAAAGAAAACCCAAGGCCGTATCCGTGCTGACTTTGTCTGGCCAGGAATGGGACAGGAAATAAATAGTTTTGTGCACTCCTGCAATGCGTGTCGATGTCCCATAATCTCTGAGTCGTGTGAGAGAGAGGGCAGTGGTAATGTGGGTGCAGACCTGACGTCTCACTCGTTGGCCCCACTGGACATAATATGTCTGGGGTCTGTGCATACATATGTACCGTAGGTCATAAGTGCAAAACCATGGCGATCCCAACTGAGGACACCGATGACGAATGTGCAGTCACGGTGATTCCAACCGAGGACACCGAGGAAAAATGAGCACGCGGCGATCCCAACCGCGGACACCGACGACGAGCCCTTATTAGTCGTAAGCGTAGGGCTTGTACATATTGTATGTACCGTAGGTTAAGAGGAAAGCTCGAGACCCCCGCAGAGGCAATCTGAGGCTGTGTTTGAATTACCTTGTGGTGTGTCTTGAGCTGTGGGCCTCTCTGAGGATTCCCGGAGATTACACAAAAGCCACATGAGTGTTCACACCCACGCAGGGTGTTAAAATGTGACCTGCCCAAGTTTGCATAGGGATTCTCGACTTACCTTTATTAGGTAAGTCAGTAGTCACGGCGATCCCAACCGAGGACACCAATGACAAACGGGCAGTCGTGGTGATCCCAACCGCGGACACTGATGACAAGCCCTTTGTAAAAGTAAGTATAGTTATAAGCGACCAGTCACGGCGATCCCAACTGAGGACACCGATGACAAACGGGCAGTCGCGGTGATCCCAACCACGGACACTGATGATGAGCCCTTTGTAATAGTAAGTATAGCTATAAGTGTGCAGTCACGGTGATCCCAACCAAGGACACTGATGACAAATGGGCAGTCACGGCGATCCCAACAGAGGACACCAACGATAAGCCCTTTATTAGGCATAAGTATAGGTTAAAAAGGGAAACTATTAAGGAAATAATGGCGACCTCCTATGTATGAAACTTGCTGTTAACTGATTTTCAGCTAAAGTGTACTTTCTGTTGTGTATGGATTGATTGCTAGGTGGATGAAATTGTAATTTAGTACAAATTCTCACATTGACACTATTGATGTTCCACCTTGACTCATTCCACAGGTACAGATGTTGGGTGAAGCAGATGTCCAGGACCATTGATTGTCTCTGCTGCACGCTGCCACCTCTTCTCCTCTGCCCTCGTCGCCTTTATTATTGCATTAATTTGTATTATTATTATTGCTTTACACGTAGGTACAGTTACACAACAACTGTTACACCTACATCGTGTATCACATACACCACGCTACATAACAATTAGTTGTCAATGTAAATGTAGCGAACTTTTGCTCAGTTTGACCTGAGTACAGGATTTTTCACTGTCGTCTCGGAGTTTTTCCCTCAAGCTTGCTTCTCTTAACATAAATACAAGGTTTTTATGCTCATAGGCGACAGTGCTTTTCTCCTGTAACAGGATAGTACACACACCACAGTGTGAATCTTGTGTGACTGAGCTAGGGTGTATATATATATAATGTCAAATTTTTCCAGAGTAAAATTTGATTTTTCAGGGGCATAATGTCACGAATTTTCTACATCGTAAAATTATGTAACGTAAATTGTGACATCGAGTGATTTTGCGGGAGCAATGAATGATTCTGAAATGCATGAGATTTCGCTCATTCTCTCAACCGTCCACTCACGTACTTATATTCGCATCAAGTTGTCAAAACTTTTGTCATTCTTTCACGAGTGATTGTCTTTATGTGCAGACGGTGCATTCCTCTGAGCGATAATTTCTGAATTATCGCTTCTGCCTCCCGGCCATTGGTCGGCCACACCCTTTTCTCACGTTCCTCACGTCGGACACTCAAAACCAGAGTTAATCTGTCCTGTAGTCTCGGTGCATGCGGTTATGCTTTATGAAAGCCCGAGTGATCACTTTTCTTAGCGATTTCAGATCTCAGCTTGTATTGACGTGTTTCTCGAAGCTTCTACCAGCTTGGTGATTGACTACAGCAGCATGGTCTTCTATACCGATTAGTATTTCCTTTTGTTTTCCTAGGCTTAAGTTTTGGGGTTATTTAGCTATTTGTCTGAGTGTTTGAGTGAGTGCATTTCCCTTTCTTTGATTTGAATTAATTCATGTAATGTAAATTTATTTTCTTGTATTCATTAAATTTACAGTTCGTTTTCTTGGGCTTTGTTAAATGTAACAGTCGTGTTTTATTTCCCCACATATTTAGTACACTTTTGCTACTCCACGTTAGCACAACTCCTTATATTAATCACGACTGGTACTTAGGCCAGCTTTTGGGTATTAATCCTTAAATCCGTTGTGCTAGCTAGGAGTTTGGCTCAGCCAAGATCCATTTTATTATTATTATTTTTTGAATGTTAAGGGGAGAAACTAACTTTCTCAGAGGCCAACGGTACAATATTACAGCCTACTTAAGCATCTAGTCTCTGCTGCGTACCGTTGAGAAGGTCTATAAATTCTTGACTCTAGAGAATTGGCGAAGTAAGCCAGCATAAAAGTGAAATCGCCACTTGATTTCACGAGTCTATTCTCTCGTAATAAATGACTCGATAGTCATTCCTAGCACACATAGCTATACATTGTATACTCCAATTTTACAATATTACATTTCCCCCTGACAGTACCATTATTGTATAAATGCAAGAAGAGAAATTATTAACATTCTTATCAATAATTAGGATGAAGAGTCCCTAGAGTCTAGAGTATAAAAACTACTGAAATATAAATTACCTGTGTAGTTAGGTGTTGCTGAAGTCGATTTCGTTATTTAAATAAAGCTAAAGTAAAATATTTAGTTGATCTTTAATTGTGGCATGCTTATCCAGTTTTTTTTTTTCTCTCTCTCTCTCTCATATACTGTATATATACTGTATATATATTGTGGGACATGTAAATGTGTAAATTTTAGATCAAGTGAAGGCTATCTGTAGCACAACTGTTAAATAAGGAAAATTCAGGATTGAAATATCATGTGCTTTGTGTACCCACTCGGATATATAAATAATGTTCCACAAATTCTGCAGCTTCGTCTCAGCCAGCAAGTGACGAGCGGCCAGGGACAACACAGACACTCCCTCCTAGGGATGAGCCACATTATCAAGGTGCAGGTGCACCCTCTGTACTCCAGGAAAACAAGTTGCTTAAGTTCATTCAACGCATGTCTTCCTATAATAACGATCTTCATAAAAAACTTAGGGCAGTCACTAGAGAGACTATTTACGTGCCTTAAACACTAAATATCAAGAACTGTTAGATTCCTTAAGGAATGAATTACAGTAGAGAATGTTAAAAGCCAATGCCAACAAGATGTTTCCAAAGCTTTGAGTAGAACTTTTACATCAAATCAGACTCAGTATTTTTTATCATCTAACCACGTAGGAAAGTGGCAGGAAGAGGACATTAGTAAAGCTCTGATTCTAAGAACCTTAAGTCCTAAAGCCTATCGTTTTTTAAGGGAACAGTGGAAATTTCCTCTACCTTCTTCTGCCACAATCAGCTGGTGGGTGTCCAAATTTGCTGTGGAGCCAGGAATTTTGTTTTCTGTAATTAACTTTTTGCATCAAGCTTCTACTATGTCTGAGTATGAGCGACTATGTGTTCTTTCTTTTGATGAGACTGCATTTGCTCAGGATTGGTCATATGACATTGGAAATGACACTTTATTTGCCCCCAAACGTAGTGTCCAATGTGTCATGATTAGAGGACTGATAAAGCCATGGAAACAGCTTGTGTTTTATGAATTTGACTGTGACATGACAAGGCACATTTTATTTAACATAATTCTTGAAGTAGAGGCAGCTGGATTTGTTGTTGTGGCTATAGTTAGTGATCTAGGACCCACAAATGTAAGGTTGTGGAAAACACTGGATATTAATGTGAATAACACATCTTTCCCAAACCCATATGCCTCTAATCGGCCAATTTTTGTGTTCGCTGATGCACCCCACCTATTAAAGCTCATCAGGAATAATCTTTTAGATCATGGGTTCACTTTGCATGGAAATTCAAAGCCAACTGTGACAAACAGTAGTGTTAGAGATATAATAATCAGAAGTGAGTATGATTTAAAGACAAGTCACCGTTTGTCACACAAACACATAGATGTAGAAGGGGTAAAATGGATGAACGTTAGACTAGCTGCACAGTTACTTTCAGAAACAACTGCAAAATCAATTAGATACTTTGGAAAGCAAGGACTTCTAAAGAGCAAGGACTGGGAGGATACAAGTAACTTCATAGCATTAGTAGATGCATGGTTTGATGTTTTAAACTCTAAAAGACCTAATGCAGAAAAAGAGTCCAGGTCAGGTTTTGGTATTCACTTGAAAACACAACAGATGTTTTAAACAGCATGTTGCAAATTATCAGGGACATGACAGTTGGGGGTAGAGAGAGTCTGTATCCATTTCAGAAAGGAATAATTGTATCCTCCCAGTCCTTGCTTAGACTGTATGAATTCCTACAAAATAGCTTTGGAGTTGGCTATATTTTAACGTACAGGTTAAACCAAGACTGCCTAGAACACATGTTTGGTTATCTGAGGCAAATGGGAGCCTCTTATCAGCACCCATCTGCACTTCAGGTGAAGTATAGGATAAGATCATACCTTTTTGGTAGAAACTGTGAATTGGTGGGGAGCAGATATATTATTATTAAGGAAAATGAAGATAACTCTTTGTCAGATTCTGTGAAGGATGTTGGTGACTCAGCAAATGACATGTCTGACACAGAAACAGTTGAGTCAGAATTACTTCTTTCAGCAGTGCTTTCCTCTTCTGACCCACGGTATGATATTGGAGGCAAGAATGATAGTACAGTATCCTCCACTGTCCAAAAAGGGGACTTAGAGGAATGCATGAAAACAGAAGGCCTAAGGTATGTTGGTGGGTTTATTGCCCACAAATTTCAAAAATATTCATACCTTGGAAAAAATGTTAAACCTGATGATAGGACCTGAACAGGAGAGGTTTGTAGGAATAAAGGCAAGCTGATGACACCATCAAATGAATTATTTGAACAGCTGAAAATAATGGAAAAATATTTGAATGTTATCATGGGAAGAAATCACTTAGATCTGGAAGGAAATGCATGAAAAACTTAACCAGATTAATATGTAAACATGTTAATTTGCCTGAAGATGTTGTACACTACTTTGTTAGATGCAGATATTATTTTAGAATAAGGATTCTGAATAGAGAGGTTCAGAAGTGTAAAAAATTGAAATCCAAACTAAGAAAGCATGTCAGGTAAGGGATACAAGTATTGTAAATAAAGAATAAGACATTATGTGAATTATATTTTTCCCCTTAACTGATTGCAAGACACTAAAAATGATATTGGTATGTTTTGCTGAATGTAAGCTTGTAAGAGATGCAAGTGCACTATCTCCACCCAACAGTTAAGGTATATAATTAAGGGCTACAAGTAACAGCCGCACTTGAGGTGGGAATCTTAAGTCTCCCTATACAGGGAAATCACAAAGGGAAAAAAATGAAAACATTTTTGCAAGCCTTCAGGTGTCTCCTCAGGATTGGGCTCCGATTCTGCTTCCTTGTTCTTGTGTAACTTTCAACTCTGGATATTTTCCATAATCATCTTCTTGCTCAAGCAATATTTACTTGCTATCCCTTTTGATATATCATCATTATGTAGTTTACCTATTATAATTATAGATCAATGAAACAAAATTTTCGTAATTCGCCTCCAGTCACATGTCCCAGATAATGATGACGTGAGGAATATACATAGGTTGAGTGTGTTGAATAGCGACCTGTGTGAACATTCATAATACAAAAGCATACCACCATACATACAGATGGTTTTCTGTCAAGCTCCCGTTTTCTTCCACCTCTCTCTCTCTCTCTCTTATTAACTTTGACGTCACAGAATCTGCGCGGCTCGGGGGTGCTGAACTTACCTCTCAGTATACTCTTCTCTTTACCTTGCTGTACGCTGGTACGCTACGTTTAAGAGACACTGAAAGGAGCGAAAAGCTGAGGGAAAATAAAAATGGGGTGATAGAACAGTGGTAGCGTAGGGACTGCATTATACCGGTAATAACTTTATTGATGTGGAACAAAGTGTACGAGTCCTGCTGGAGTATGATAGAGAGGGGCACACACACACACACACGATTATATTGTCCCTTAAGAATTAGCCTCCCTCCTCGGGTCACACACACTCTTGGCTGCCTTTCATTTTAACTTCCCTCTTCCTTATGTATTATGAAACTTATCTCTATATTAAATCCTTCATCAATACCCCTCTTATGTTTCCTTTTTTCGCTCGCTCGCTCGCTCGCTCGAGAGAGAATGAGTTGGAGGGGGGAGGCTGGTACTGTACGGTACATTTAAGGTTATTAAATACGACGGTGAATTACGTATGACTTAATGAGCCTTATAAAGGAATACTGATTGCATAAGTACAGCATGATAAAATATTTTCCTTTGTATTACCATGAAAAAAGAGATTAGAAAATATAATGGAAACATCACAACAAAATGTAAGAAAAAAACATACGTACATATACACATACAGAGAGAGAGAGAGAGAGAGAGAGAGAGAGAGAGAGAGAGAGAGAGAGAGAGAGAGAGAGAGAGAGAGAGAGAGAGAGAGAGAAAGAGAGAGAGAGAGAGAGACCAGACAGGTGAAGAGGTCTTTCCAGATTAGACGGTACACCTGTACCAGTCAAATGGACTCCTAACCTCACCTACGCACCTCCCACCCCACCATCCAGCAATCACAGGCATTCCAGTCTGAAGAGAGTGGGATGAGCTTCGCCACCTCTCGCTGTCGCGACTATAGTAAGGACCAACACGTTCCAGAATAATGCAAGCTTATATAAGGATGGGGGGATGAGACTGTAGCAAGTTTGGTTGGGCCTCAGTCAGTTTGAGTGAAGTTTGGTTGGGTGTCGGTGCAGTTTGTATATTTTCGATACCGTACTTGTGAAAGCAGTGAAATGTTGTTGGGAATAAGAAGTGTTGTAGAAGTTTGTATAGTTTCGGTACTTGTGAAAACAGTGAAGTGTAATAACAGTGAAGTGTTGTCAAGCATTAAGTGTGAAGTGTTGTCACAACCTTCTTTCTGATCGTCAGTATGGGTTCCGTCAGGGACGCTCCACTGGCGATCTTCTCACCTACCTTTCAGAATCCTGGTCATCCTCCTTTAGGGACTTTGGCGAAAGCTTTGCCATTGCACTTGACATCTCAAAGGCTTTTGATCGAGTCTGGCATAAATCTTTAATTTCCAAACTGCCTTCCTACGGTTTCTAACCTTCTATCTGTGCCTTCATCTCTAGCATCCTTTATGGTCGTTCTATAGCCGCTGTTGTAGACGGCCATCGTTCTTCTCCTAGACCTGTCAACAGTGGTGTTTCTCAGGGCTCTGTCCTATCACCACCTCTCTTCCTTTTATTCATCAATGACCTAAGCTGTACATCTAACCCTATCCACTCATATGCTGATGATTCCACCCTTCACCTCTCCATTTGGTTTCCGCAACGTCCATCTCAGCAGTTACTTCAACAAAAAAGGGATGAGGCTATGGCACACCTAATGTCTGACTTGGCTCGTATCTCTGATTGGGGTAAAAATAATCTTGTTATTTTTAATGCATCAAAAACTCAGTTCTTACACTTATCAACCCGACAAAATCTTCCTCAGGATTACCCACTGTTGTTTAATAATGTCCAACTCAGTTCTGCATCATCCTTGAACATGCTTGGGGTTTCATTCTCTCGGGATTTGTCTTGGAAAGAACATATTACATCTCTCATGAAATCTGCTTCCAAGAGATTAGGTGTGCTAAGCCGATTCCGAACTTTCTTTACCCCTGCACAGTTGTTGGCCTTGTACACGGGTTTTATTCGCCCATGTATGGAGTACAACTCATGTGTGGGGAGGCTCCCCACATGCAGCTCTTCTCAATAGGGTGGAGTCAAAGGCTTTTCGTCTCATTAACTCTCCTTCTCTTACTGATTCCCTTCAGCCTTTGTCTCTTCGCCACACTGTTGCATCTTTATCTCTCTTCTATCGCTACTTCAACGGTCACTGTTCCTCTGAACTGTCTGCTTGCATCGCTCCACCTCTACGACGGGCACGTAGTACCTCTCATCCCTTTTCTGTACAACTCTCTAATGCAAGAGTTAACCGTTACTCCCAGACTTTTATTTATGCAACTGGTCAAGTCTGGAACTGTCTTCCTCTGTCTGTATTCTCTACTTCCTATGATCTCTAGTCTTTCAAACGCAGTGTGTCCAGGCATCTCGAAATGAATGGATCTTGAATTTGGCTCTCTTTTGTATTGTTTTTGCTTTTTCTTGGAAGAAACAGTATGTGGGCCCACGGCCTTTGGTTCCTTCTTCCTTGCATTAAAAAAAAAAATGCAGTTAGTAAAGTTTGTATAGCTCCAGTGCTGGTGGGAAAAGTGAAGTTAAAAAGCATAAAGTGGGATTATT
The DNA here is from genome assembly GCA_018397915.1 of Birgus latro. NCBI lineage: Eukaryota > Metazoa > Arthropoda > Malacostraca > Decapoda > Coenobitidae > Birgus > Birgus latro. The sequence continues at coordinate 926 of JAGKTI010020358.1, read as the reverse complement.
TGGAAAATAAAGACAGTGAACTTTAAGAAGCCAGTGTTCATTTTCGCCTCAGCTGATCTTGTGTGCTGTACACCTAAAGGCTGACCATAGGAAGAACGACTCACTGGGGAACGTACTTCCTATACTGAACTACTGCTGTTGGAGCCTGTGGCAGTGTGGGGACGTGGGACGTAACACAGGGATACTGGGGAAGAATCTTCCCGCCCCACCCCAGTGGGTAGTAATGTTACAGAATTAGCAACAAACTATATTTCTTACTTGTGAAATGTTACGCCATCTCTCTTCGATGAATTCCTGTGCCCATTTTTGTATCCGTAAGCTGCACAGTGGGCCATGTCACTATATTTTCCAGAATCATCAGTCGAGGCATAACTAGAGTTACTGGCGCCCGGGGCAAGAATAGAAAATGACGCCCCTTTTCGCGGAGTAAATCTTAAGGATTCTGGATGTGTCACAATGATTCATTGGACCACATGAAGAATAGAAATCAGATCTGTTTTACTACCAGAAGGTGTATTGAGATACTATTACAAGCTAACACTATTTATTACTAGAAGGTATACTGAGTGTAAATATTATAAGTGGAGAAATACAAACAAATCTTTTTACGAAGACTATCCTGCACCAACAAAAGATATACCCCCTTAAACCCTTCACTCCCAGGACGTATTATGCTACTTTTATTTAACCCCATCACACCCAGGATATTTTATGCTGCTTCTATTTAACCCCTTCACACCGAAGACATATTAATGCTGATCTTAATTACCTCCTCACACCCTTCATGTATTTTGCTGCTAATCATTATCCCCTTAAGTCAGTGGGTCTTAAACTTTCTTGAGAAGCGGAACCCTTTTATTAAAACTAATCATGTTGTACTGCGGAAGTTACAATATGTATTGAAAAAACAAGTGTTGATTTAATTT
>JAGKTI010020357.1:0-16380 GCA_018397915.1 Birgus latro | reverse complement strand
TACTGGACCTAATGTGGGACTCATATTCTAGAGCTCTAGCTAGTGCTTCTTGCATGCTTCTGGGTTGTGCCTGCTTCACTTGCACTTTCAACTCTGCACTATCAAGTGCACTGGTGAACTGGTCCCTAAGAAGAATAGCCAACAGGTTAGGTGCAGCTCCAGGGTATGCCTTGTATGCCATACTCTCCAGGTCATGAGCATGCTGCTGTAGGGACTTTCCTCGAGCCCATACAAGGTCTCCGGAATCTTGCTCTGTGAACCTCAGTCTGGCACATGGTTCCTTATTTGCCCTCCAATACTTCTACCAAGGACTGATACCTGTTCCTCTCCTCTACTGACATCTGGCCCAGATTCTATTGTGGCCCCCTTAAGGCTAGTAGCAAGCTGCACTGCCCTCTGCATATCATCCCAACCATTCTGATTAGCAAGTAAATCAAACTGTGCACGGCAAGCCTCCCGAGATACTCTGCCATCAAATTCCTGAGGTTTCTTTTTAATTGTACCGCCACTATAGCCATGCACTTCACGGGTTTTGGGTCTAACAACTAGGGCATCATAATTAACTCCAGGACTTAAAACTTCTGCATTCTGATTATTCAATCCTGTAATGCCACATTTAGATGCCTGGGATCCATCAACATCAACTATACACTGTCCATTCTTTTCATATGTTTCCTGTACGCTAGCCTGAGGCTCAGCAGTGCAATATTTCTCTACAGCCTCAATTTTCTCACTAATTATCTTCACATGGTCGAGTATATTCTTCAACTGGTTATCTACAAGCTGTCAGCACTCCATCACAAGTCCCTCATTAATTGTCTACAACTGGTCATCTACATGCTGTTTACACTCTGTCACATTATTGCTTAATTCATACCTCTGGGGCGTAGCTTAGCTAACACTTTTTCCTTCAATTTGTTCCTGTTCTTCCTTCATTTCCTCCATGAAAGCATCTAGCTGTCCTTGCATCCTCATTTGTAATTCCCTCTGTTGCTCCTGTAATCTTCCCTCTATGCATGCAATTGTTCTTTGATTTTTCATTTTGTGCCTGTTATTGTCTGTTGAGTTCTTTCGGCCCTTGATTCTGTGCCTGTAATTGTTCTTTGAGTTCTTTCAGTCTTTCATTCTGTGCCTGTAATTGTTCTTTGACTTCTTTCTGCCCTTTGTTTTGTGCCTGTAATTGAACTCTGAGTTCTTTCTGTCCTTCATTCTGTACTTGCAATACCCTCATGACTGGAGCCAATGACACCTCATCCTGCCTAGCCTGTCTTCTCATCTATGCATCTTCTGCCATAGTGTTGAAGTTTAGACTCTCTGCAGCACTTTCCAATGATCCACACTCCTGGGACCAATGTTACGTCCCCGCCCCACACTGCCACAGGCTCCAACAGTGGTAGTTCAGTATAGGAAGGACGTTGCTCAGTGACTTGTTCTTCCCTGAGGCAGCCTTTCAGTGTACAACATAGGCATTATAAACACTAGCTTCTTAAGTTCACTGTCTTTATTTTTCACACAATTACACTTAATGCTTGCCAACTTCATTTCACTGTTATCACAAATACCGGATATATACAATTTTTCACTGACTCCAATTACACTTAATGCCTTACAACAACACTTCAATATTTTCACAGTACCGAAGCTATACAGTTTTCGCCAACTGATACTGAACTACACTCAAACTGAACTGAAAATTGACTTACACTACCTTCCTATATTCTAGACTGATCTACTACTTCTACGAAGTTCTACTGCATTCTCGAGGAAGCAACTGTTACAACAGTTACCAACTTGTAGAAATCCAAAACATGTCAGAGTTTTCTGGCACTACATAACACTGTAAATTATTTTGCATAAAAACTTAAATTAAATTACATAATCTACAATCACATCAATAAAACATTATAGAGAAAAATGAGCACAAAAGTTAATGCACAACTTACAAAATAACTATGCTCAGAAACAGCAGGCTAACTGGCAACTCTGACACATAACGGTACTACTAGAAACATCAGGAATTCTCCAGCACAACCGAACTAGCAATCCAGCTTCTCAACAGTACTAATGTAAAGTCAGTGCCATTTTTTTTTCTGTGTCCAACTCTGGGCAAAGGCTTCACGGCTTATTCCCAAGTCCCAGTAGTCCTCCTTGGGGCCCAGTAGTCCTCCTACATCTCCACATATCACCACTTCGGCGCTAACACTCACCATCCATATTGATTACATGCTAGGGCTGTCTCATACAGGACTGGTGTACTGGTATTAGCGGGGGTATTTTAATGACATGTCGGCGGATCATCTGGTAGATCAGAGAGGACTACTTTTTAAGAGATTCAAATCCCTAAACTGTTCCCTGCCCCAGCCGGGATTCGAACCTGGTTCAATTAGGAATGCAGGCCGCCTCTCTACCGATTCTGCCGGGAGTGAATCTGCCTGACACAGACACAAGAACGATGTCTGGCTTCACTGTGTAGTATGTATCCAGTTTTCTTACTGTGGATTTTTTTTCCCAGCAGTATAAAGATAAGTATGACATCTCTTCTGTTACAAAGTCAAGTACGATATCTGTCTTCTGTTACAAAGTCAAGTACGATATCTGTCTTCCGTTACAAAGTCAAGTACGATATCTGTCTTCTGTTACAAAGTCAAGTACGATATCTGTCTTCTGTTACAAAGTCAAGTACGATATCTGTCTTAACTTGGTATCTTGTAGCCATTTTCCTTACTGTACATATTTTTTTTTCAGAAGTATAAAGACAACTATGATCTGTCATCACTTGATAGCTCTAGCCATGTATCTTTTGTTAATTAATTTTCAGAGGAATAAAGAGTTCGTATTCTCACCTAATGCAGTGGTTCTCTCATTTAACGGGAACCAGTCAGAGGCGATGAGCATAGGTGCAGCCAGGAGCAAGGTATCAGCCACACCCAGGATGATGGAGGACAGGTGACACAGGCTGCGGACATCACCAAGGACTCATGTTTGCTGTTATTACTCCCACATCCAGTTAAGGTAAAATGTGCTCGTGCCATAACTAAGGAACGTTTAGATTATTACAATATGTATTTGTGACTTCATTTCAGTGCCCTGAACTGATCAAACCCTAAACTGATCAAATAGGATTATGCATTCATACTGTTTTTTTTTTTTTTTTATGTGTCCGACTCTGGGCATAGGCTTTACAGCCTGCTATCAAGGCCCAGCCGTCCTCCTACATACCAGAAGTGTGTGTGTGTGTGTGTGTGTGTGTGTGTGTGTTGGGGGATAAATAATTTCAGTACAATTTCGACCCTATTCGGGTCCAAGGTGGGGTATAACTGATATTTCTCACAATAATCACATTTCAGCAAGTGGGCATATATCTTTCACACAGTATGAATAAATTATAGATTTACTGCACTACAGCAATATTTAAGTTGTTCATAAGTATTTAAACAGTGAAAACCTTTCAGGAACTAACATGGTAAAGGCTGGGGTTGTTTTGGTGAAGACCCTGATGAAACAGGCAAAGGCTACCAAGGAAGCACACGTAACCATGCCCACCCGAAGACCACAGCGCTGTGTGGCCCAGGCCATGGGGCACACGAATATTACGTACATGATGGGGCCCCAGTTGATTATCAGTGCCACCGTGGAGGGATCCCAGTTATTGAAGGCAGCATCCATACTCTCACTGATGGGCCCAAACGTACTCCACAGCACAGCCTGGTGGATAATAATGACAGTAATACTGAATAATAATACCCCCCAAAAAATAGCAACAAAACAACAGCAACAAATCATCAATAATGATAACAAGAACAACAACAATAATAATAATAATAGTAATAAAGAATAAAAATAACAACAATAATGGTAATAATAACTAGAACGCCGTACAATTGTCCAAGGAAAATGTTGACATAAAATAACTTTCCACAGCCATTGCCAACTAGAAGCCAAGCTATACAGGGATCTCGAGGCCAAGGTTATTGATCTTGTGCATGTCACCTTAGATCATCACAGTTTATAAGCACCAACTTTTGGTGGATCTGCTTTAACATTTCATGAAATATTAGGTGACATCTGGATAATTTAGAAAAGTACCAATTATTTATCCCAGGCAGTTCAGAGAATAATCAACTGATTTGAACCATAATCTTATCTGCACTGTGCCTGCCTTAAGGCTATACTGTAGCATGATTCCAGCTTCCTAGCTTAAGCGGTTCTTGAGATAGCGTGGCTGACTCACTTTTCTTTGTTCTTGATAATATCTTGAGATCTGGTTGACGGACTGCCACCATATTTAGCCAAACGAAGCTGACAACAGCCCAACTAAGTTGACCAAGTTTGAAGGCTCTAGGCCTAATAGCCATTGAAATATTGCATTTTACACAAAGTAAGAGTAATAATTAGAACTCTGCAACTGTCCTACGAACAGTCACTACTGTCTACCTACTGTTTCTTACAGTGACCTTTACAACATGTGGGAGTTTTGGATTTTATTTTCTATCAGCAATGGTCCATGCCAGGACACATAACCTGGGCCCTTCAGATTCCTTGCGCAGTTCCCGGTTCTCCTTGAGTAATCGCGAAAATCTGAGGCCAGAAAAATAATTAGTTAACTAGTCCTGTTATGTAGCCACAGTAGAGAAGCTTCACCACACAGTATATAAGGTATGTTTAAACAAGATCTGAAAACCGTAAGGTAACTTCTTGTGTAACATCAGCAAGGGATCTGAAGGGAAGGGTGTTGAACAACTTATGTGTCTACTACTGTTTCTTACAATGACATTGACCTCATTGGGGAGATTTGGATTTTTTTTTTTTTCAGCAATGGCCCATGCCAGGACACATGACATGGGCCCTTCAGATTCCTTGCACAGTTTCTGGTTCTCCTGTTGTAGTCGTAGCCGAGGCAGTTGTAGTTGTTAAAATATGTTGTAATGATAACCTCAGTTCACTTGCTGTCAACGATGGGAGGAGTTAATGAGTTTTGGGTTGATTGTAGTTTTATTCTCAAGATTAACTCTGAGTCTATCACACACGAGTGTAATATGTGAGAGTGTCTAATGCTAGATAACTCTCGTGAGCCTGCCCTTTGTCTCCCACCGTGCTCCTCACTCCCCTTTCTTCCTCTCTCCCTGCTCTCTCTCTTCATTCTCATTTAGGTCCCCTCCTTGTGGTGTAGGAAAGCCTTGTCACGTGGACTAGGCATATCCAGGTACCTTTCTAGAACACTGTATATGTGTATGTCTCTTCCTTAGTCATCATCCCACGGTACAAAAGTGCGAGCTATGTTACATCCTACTGTGAGCTGGACAGGTGACACCTTGCAATCTGGCAGGCCTCAGAGAAAATGCAATCGTCACTTCCTTTCCACTTCCTTCTCACTCACTCTCTATCCTCCTATGCTATTTATGTATTTTATTATGATAATATAGAGCCATGACACTCCTGGAATCGTTGCGAGACAGTGGGACGGAAAAAAAAAAATAATAAACAGCGAAAACAATAGTCTCGGAGACTAATAATAACTAGAACACTAAAACTGTTCAAGGACAATTTTGATGAAGAAAAAACTTGAAAGAGTTATGCCCTACTAGAAGCCGAGCTATAAAGGGACCTTCAGCTCAAGGTCACTGATCTTGTGCATGTCACCGTAGGTCATCACAGTTAACAAGTCCATCGAGTTTGGTAGGTCTAGCTTTCATCCTTCATGAAAAATTAGGTGACATTCAGCATAGCCAGAAAAGTCCCAATTTTTGACCACAGGCGATCTCAGAGAATAATCAACTGACTGGAACCATACTTCTCTCTTCATTTCGCTCACCTTAAGGCTATATAGTAGTAAATTTTCAGCTTCCAAGTTTAAGCAGTTCTTGAGACAGCCTGACTGTCTCACTTTTCTGTGTTCTGGATAATATCCGGAAATCCGGTTGACAGACTGCCACCATATTTGGCCAAAAGAAGCGGACACTTCTTCGACTAAGTTGGCCATGTTTGAAAGCTCTTGGCCAAATAGCGTTTGAAATACCGGAATTAAAAAAAAAATATGAAAATAATAATAATAATAATAATATTGACAAAGACAAGCAAACTTCAAACAGAGATGTGGGAAGTTTTAATAATACTTTACTGAAAAGAACAAGAGAACCTTCCACAGGGATGTGGGAAGTTTTAACCCGAGGAATCCCACTGACGTAAGGGTAAGTCACTATGTTTTGTCACAGCTACACCCATCAACGTATGGGTATGTCGCGCAATTGCAAGGGTCATAATTTGCATAATTTTCAAGTTTCATGGCTGATTTTTGGTAGGCAAATGTGGGAGACCTTCCTCTACCTGCTGTCGAGCGGGGATACTGCCTGGCCCTACCCCACCCCCCCCCCCCACACTAGGCAATTCACCTGTTAGCAGTAAGCTGGCCAGTAAAGGTATGTTGCCCCATGGTCTCTCCAGTGACGAAATTCACGGTGAAAGTGATTCCTGAGGTGGAGGACAAAGACATAAAGAAGCTAGAGCAAGAAACAAACAGAAGTGATGAGGTGGTAATGCCATAAAGGAAGGTGCCATATGTGAATGTGTTTGGTGACTGAACAATGCTTCTATTGCCTATATAAATGTGGTAAAACCAATATAGTCTGTTACTACACATAAATTCGTACCAAATACATAAATAAATACGTAACTGAAAGTGGGTTGAATTAGTTAGCCAGGTACCCTAAAAAAGAAGGAAAACGTAAGTTTGCATGACACCTGTATCAACAGTTTTAAGCAGAGGATCGCAATTTCTCTATGAATTTTCAATGTTTCTCACCAAAAGCGAAGGTTTGAGCCAATAATTTTTTTTCCCAAAAATACTCGGGATTTTGGGGTATCGTAGGTTGGAAATCGGTCGGGACGTGACGGGTTAATAACATCAGTAGAAGTAGTAATAGTAGTAGCTGACATCGTCCTCCTCCTCCTAGTAGTAGTAGTTAGAGGAGCAGTAGTAGTAGTAGGAGAAATCCCTTTTTCGTTTGTGAGTAGACCTTGTACTCACTGGACTTTGGGTAATAAGGTTTAACTGTTTCGTTTTATCCTTCCGTGATATTTTAGTGCTTATTTCCCACACCACAGGCAACCTTTTTAAGTGAAAATATACATACGGTAATGTAGTAACTCATAATACTCTAACCTGTAAAACTAAGCCTCAGTTATTAATATCAGATCATAATACCGTAACCTGGATGAACATAAATATGTATTTATTTTAATAATCTGAAGTGATCTTGTTGAACGTCCATACTGAGCATGCTACATCAACTACCCACCTCCAGACTGATCACACGGTTGCTTCCTTCACATGTGTTTCATAATACCAGGTGTCCAGAATCTATGATGACAGCTTGATTGAGGCAGCTCAGGAACCCACATGCTTGGGTTAATTGCTGCAGCTGTGTTGGATGACTGCCGGTCATTAAATCTCTCTCTCTCTCTCTAAGGTACAATTGCCGCTAAAATGGAACGAGGGCACGAGGTCGTAGGGTTCTCATCTTACATGGTAACTGGCGTGTCGTCATGGATCTTTAGCCAGTGGTTCACAATGACGTCAGTGAAATGCGATATATCGTATCGAATCTTACAAATTCGTTTAACTTGGCTTGTGTACTTGCTTACCGAAATGATATAGTACAGTCGTGAAGACTACAAAAAAGAAAAAGAAAAAGAAAAGTAAAATAAGAGTACGACAGGGTAAATTTCAAAGTCTGAAGAGAGAGGGCAGATTATCCACAGAAGTTCACCCCCCCCCCCAACACCTCTGTCTTTTCCCTGCACAGCACTGTTTTGACATTCGGAAGTATCTGAGATTTGAAGCTTCATTTAATTTCATGTCTTTGTCCTTGTCTCATCTAAAGGAGCAAAACTGAACTTACAGTTCCTGAAAAAAATAACATTAATGACGATGCAAAACATCTCGCAATAGAGAACTGACATTTGTCACGAATTCTCTACAGCGTGAAATTATGTATTGTAAATCGTGACATCGAGTGATTTGTAGGAACGATGAATAGCCCTGAAATCCGTGAGAATTCGCCATTCTCTTAACCGTCCACTCGTGTACTTGTTTGCATCAGATTTTCAAAACTTTCATCATTCTTTCGCGAGTGATTCTCTTTATGTACAGACAGTGCATTCCTCTGAGCGATAATTTCTGAACTGTCGTTTCTGCCTCCCTGGCCGTTAGTGGCCACGCCCTTTTCACACAATGCCTCTGTTTAGATCAAGCATCGAGTCAGTCGTCCAAGTGACAGTCTCGGAGTGTGGATGTGCTGTGCACAAAGCTCGAGCGGGTCTCTTTTTTTTTAGCGATCTCAGAAGTCTCGGCTGTATCGGCGTGAATTCCCCAAGCTCCCACCAGCCTTGTGATCAACTGTATTAGCAGCTGTCTCATTACTGATTAGTATTTCTTTTGTTTTTCCTAGGCTTAAGGTTTTGGGGTATTTAGCATAGTGTTTTATTTAGCTAATTGTCTGAGTGCTTAAGTGAGTGCATTTCCCTTTCTTTGATTTTGAATAGATTCACGTAACGTAAATTTATTTTCTTGTAATTAATAAATTTACAGTTCGTTTTCTTGAGCTTTGTTAAATGTAACAGTCGTGTTTGATTACCCCACATATTTAGTACACTTTTGCTACTCCAAGTTAGCACAACTTCTTATATTAATCACGACTGGTACGTAGGTCAGCTCTTGGTATTAATTCTTAAAATCCGTTGTGCCAGATAGGAGTTTGGCTCAGCCAAGATCCTGTTTATTATTATTATTTTTTGAATGTTAAGGGGAGAAACTAACTTTCTCAGAGGCCAACAGTACAGTAATACAGCCTTCTTGAGCGTTTAGTCTCTGCTGTGCACTGTCGAGAAAGTTTATAAATTCTCAACTCTAGAGAACTGGAGAAGTAAGCCAGCATAAAAGTGAAATCGCTACTTGATTTCACGAGTCGATTCTCTCGTGATAATCGACTCGATAGTTATTCCTAGCAATCATTGCTACATTTTTCATTTACCACCTGACAACCTTCAATAATGTTAAATCCCCGTTCCACAATGCCACAGGCTCCAATAGCAGTAGTTCAGTATGGGAAGGATGTCACCCAGTGAGTCGTTCTTCGTATTGTCTCCCTTTCAATGCAGAGTACATAAGATCAGCTCAGGCGTCGTAAACGAACATGGGCTTCTCTCGTTCGTCGTCTTTATTTACCAAATACTTACACTTAATGCTTGCCAACTACACTTCACTGTTTTCACAAGTACCATAGATGTAGAAGCTACACTAACACTGAATTAAACTCAAACTGAACTGAAACTTCTCTAGTCCCTTCCCCATCCTTATATAATCCTGCATTACACTCGAATATAGATGGATATTCCATCCATCACCATTCATTATCAACGCCATCCCTCTCTCCATTACTCATGTTTTTACTTTTCTCATCACCCCATCCATATATATATTGAACAGCCATGAGGACATCACACAACCTTGTTGCATGTCCCCAACGTTCGTGAACCATCCCCTTAGATGCCCTATTACACTTACAAGTGCTTCATTACCATCATAAAAACTCTTGACGGCACCTAGCAGCTTACCATCTACTCCGAACATGTGCAAATTCTTCCACACTCCTTCTCTGTCTACTTTGTCGTATGCTTTTTCCTGATCTACGAATGCCATAAACACCTTGTAGTCCTTCTCACAAGCCATCTCTACTATCTGTCTTCCTGCAGACATGTGATCCACACATCCTCTGCCACTCCTAAAGCCACCCTATTCATCACTCACTAGGACTTCTGATATCTCTCTTACTTTATAATAATTCTCGCATATAACTTCCCTACTACACTGAAAAAACTTGTCACGAAAATTCTTGCACTCACTTTGCTCACCTTTATTGGTACAATCACAGCCTTTTTTCACTCGGCTGACACAGTTTCACTCATCCATCCCTTCTTACATATATCCAACAAGGACTTCATTCCTCTCTTTCCACTACCCTTAATCATTTCTGCATACATCTCATCAACTCCAGTTGATTTCCCATTTTTCAGCCGCTTCACAGCATTCACCTGTGAGAGTATTACGTTTCCTGGCACTGCATTCCTTCTCGGCACACCCCCAAAACCAATCATTTTTACAGTGGCTCTACTCTCTCTATTCCCATTCATAAGGCTCTCAAAATATTCTTTCCATCTGGTCCTTACTTCATCCCCATGGGTTAATAATCTACCACTTACATCCTTCACACGTTCACATTTCTTTCCGCTGTCACTTCTGCATTTCCGCACCTCTTTCCAGAATAGCTTCCTATTTTCAGTGTAATTTCCATTCATTTTTCTTCCTAGATCATCATTTACCTCCTTCTTTATCCTCTTCACTAGTCTCTTTACATGCTGCTTGCTCTCAATATATTCAGTCATTACATCAAATGAACTCCTCTCCTGTTACCATTCTAGCCCAATCTATCCCTTTTCCTCCACTGCTCTCTTAACCTCATCATTCCACCATGACGTACCTTTCTTCTTTGTTGTTACTCTTGCCACACGATAGCATTGCTAACCAAGCATTCCACAGCCTGTCTAGATCCAATGCATTCCAATTCATTGATCCCAACTCCTCTCCAACTTTGTTCCTGTATTCATCTGCCACTTCCTTGATCCTCAGCTTCTCGACTTTCAGTCTTTCTTCCTGACCGCTCCTTTCTCTCCTTGTCCTCCTCACTCCTCTCAGCCTGATCTAGCATACCACAGTCATATGATCTGACAGACCTCCACACCGTCCTCTCGCGGCCCTCCTATCCTCACACGGTGCATACGCTACAATCACAGCTACTTTCACCTTCTCAAACTTGAACTTGACATGACACATGTAATCTCTCATTCCACTCTGCTACACCTCATTCATCAACAAAGCAACTCCTTCCTTGCATTTTCTTCCCCCATTGATGCCTGATGTTACATATTTCACGCCTTCCTACTCCTCCATTTCACACCCTTTCATCTTTGTTTCACACTATGGCATCGCAACATAACTCGCACTCTTGAACACAGTTACCACTTCCGCCCTCTTGCTCTCGTCATTCACACCTCTCACATTCCACATGGCCATGCGATTCTGCCCATTTGGTTGGGGCCCTAGGCAGGTATTGCGCCCTCCGAAGCTCTCCGAAACATTTGCCATGACAGTGATTTTAGATAAGGGAATCTGGTTGACACTTAACCCAGCCAAAAACCCCGGTTATATGGTTACCACCCAGTTTAGTAAATGGTTTCCTGGGTAAAGAAAACCATTTGGCTTGTCACTCAGTATAGAGACCATAAGGCATAAATAAAAACATTATAGAGAAAAAGAGCACAAAAATTAATGCATAACTTTACAAAACACTTCTGCTCACAAATAGCAGCTAACTGGCAACTCTCACTCATAATTGAATAATACGAGAATTACAGAGAACCTTCCAGCACTTCCGATCTAGCAAATCCCACTTCTCAACTTCATCCCCTCCCTAGTCCCTTTGTCTTCCTGAACATACTGTGCAATGTATATAAACAATCCTTAATCCAAAATAAAAATTTAATTATAAAAATAATCTTCAACCTATTAGGTCTTTTCCTATGCCACTTCTGATGACATCCCTGCTCTTCCACACAGTCCACTCCTCATAGAATGTCTTGACCCTCTTCTTGATTCACTTCTGCGCTTGGGAAACTGTCACCATCCACTTGTACTTCAGCTCCTTGGTCCTGCTCAATATCATCGGCTGGGTGGTGTGCACGATTCCTCAGAGACGTTCCAGCTGCACTATCCTGGCCAATGGTACTGTTACAGACGATTCACATTTACAACCTTTGCACGAGACTTCCTGCCTCCCCGAATCTGGTACATTACGTCAGACAGGCGGTCCAGCATAGTGTAGGGCCAGTCCCACGTGCTCTGCTGCTTTGGTGACTGTCCCTTCTTCCGCTGAGGATTGTATAACCAGACACTGTCACCTTCCTTGAAGCTCACCTCACTTGCCTTGGCATCATACTTGCACTTCATCACTTTGCCTGAAAACTTACGGGCTCCTTGCATTTGATGATGTACCTCAACCAGCCCTTCCTGAAGATGCTTTGCATTGCTGGAGGTGTCTGCAGGCAGATCTTCACCAGGTGGTCTTCCCATTAACAAGTCAACGGGTAAACGTAACTCGTGGTCCAGCATCAGTTTTGCAGGGGTGTAGCCGGTAGACCCATGGGATGCAGACTGATATGCCATCAGCAATGCAGGTAATTTCTGGTCCCATTCCATTTGTCCCTCTATGCAGTAATTGGCCAGTTCTTGTCTAAGGGTCCAGTTGAATTTCTCCACCATCCCACCTGACTGTGGCCTTAGTGGGGTCGTCCTGGTTTCCTTGATCCCCAGTAACTTGATGCACTCATGGAACACAGCAGACTCGAAGTTTCTACCCTGGTCTGAATGTACTCTTGTGGCATCCCAAACAACAGAAGAAGTGGTCGGCCAACACCTGAGCAACAGTCGTAGCCTCTTGATCAGGGATGGCATAGGCTTCTGGCCATTTTGTGAAGAAGTCCATGGTGACACATATATACTGGTTTCCTCTTTCAGTAAGTGGCAGAGGTCCAGCAATGCCCACCACAACTCTTTCCAACGGTGCTCCCACTTGGTACAGCTAGAGAGGGGCGCAACCACTTTTCTTGGGTCTCTTCTTGGCACAACGTACATCACAGGCCTGACACCATTCTTCAACACCCTGATGCATGGCAGTCCAGTGGCAGCTGGGGTAGAGTTTTCTTCACTCCCAGATACCCACTAGTGGTCTGGTTATGAGATTCATCCAAGATCTCGGAACTCAATTTCTTTGGAACCACCAGTTGCCAATATTTGCTGAGGCCATCAGGTGTCTCCCACTGATGCTCCAGTAGTCTGTTGTTCAAACAAAAGAAAGCCCCACTGAGTCCAGTAGCTCTTAGTCGCAGGGCTGAACCTGGAAACCTCTTCCCAAGACAGTTGCACTGTACTCTGCTGCATCCACTTAGCATTGGTTGTAAATTTACATCCTTCATCTGCATCCTCTTCAGGTCTTCTTCGGCTGACACTGGCCCAGTCACTATAGTATGGCGGCATTTCTTGCTAAGATTCCCATTCGTAATACACTGCTTGCCGTTTTTTCTTCCGTCTTCTCACACACTATCAGTCAAGGTTCTCTTTCATTTCTTCAGTGGTGGGGCTTTTTGAAAAAAAAAAAAAAAACTGTCTGGTTGTTGCCTCTCATCACCAGCCTTTACTAATTTACCCACATCCTTTGCATCTTCTGCAGCCTTCTTACCGTCCTTCTCATTTGGACAATCATAACTGAAGTGTCCTACCTAGCCTAATCACATGTCCAACACCTTTTTGTTGCATTTGTGGAATTCCTCACACTGTTCTGTTCTTGCTCCATCTTCCATACCTTCTTGTTTCTCGCAGAACCAGCAACCTCCTCTGAGCTTCTCCTGTTCTCTCTTCCACTTGTACCAGTCCACTTTTCGATATCCTGGCTTCTCACACTACCAGCAACTTCCTCTGTTCCCCCTTCCATTTGCAGCAGTCCTCTTTCCTATGTCTCGCTTTTCACAGTACCAGCAACTTCCTTCAAATTTTTCCGCTCCACCTACCTGGCCCTTTCTTGCCTAGAATCCCGCAGTATGACCTGCCTGAAAAGTGAATGTACTGGACATGACATAGGACTCAGATTCTAGAACCCTGGCTAGTGCTCTTGCATACTTCTTGGCTGTGCCTGCTTCACTTGCACTTTCAACTCTGCACTATAAAGAGCACTGATGAACTGGTTCCTCAGAAGAAGAGCCAACAGGTCAGGTGCTGCTCCACGGTATGCCTTGTGTGGCATACTCTACAAGTCGTGAGCAAGCTGGTGTAGGGATTCCCCTCAAGTCAGTACGCTGCTCCAGAATCTTGCTCTGTAAACCTCAGTCTGGTACATGGTTCCATATCTGCTCTCCAGTACTTCTACTAAGGTCTGATAACTGTTCCTCTTCCATACTGACATCTGGCCCAGAATCTTCATTGCGGCACCCTTAATGCTAGTAGCAAGCTGCACTGCCCTCTGCCTATCATCCCAACCATTTTGATCAGCAAGTAACTGAAACAGCACTCAGTAAGCTTCCCAAGATACTTAGCCATCAAATTCCTGAGGTTTCTTTTTAATTGGACCCTCATTATAGCCTTACACGTCACGGGTTTAGGGCCAAAAAGCTGGGGCATGATAAGTCCAAGACTCACAACTCCTTCATTCTGATTATTCAACCCTGTAATGCTACCTTTAGATGCTTGGGATTCGTCAAGATCCACAATACACTGTCCATTTTTTCATATGCTCCCTTTACACTAACCTCAGGCTCAGCAGTGCAATATTTCTCTGCAGCCTCAATTCTCTTACTTATTATCTTTAACAGGTCGTCTATATGCTGTCTGCACTCCATCACATTATTGCCTACCTCATACTTCTGTTACTCCAGTTTGGCATCTATTACTGCCTTAAACTGTTGCTGTTCTTCCTTCACTTCCCCCATGAAAGCATCTAGCTGTCCTCGCATCCTCAGTTGTAATTCTCTCTGTTCCTCCTGTAATGCCTCTTGAAACTGTTCATATCATTCTTTCTGTCCTTCACTTTGTGTTTCCAGTTGTTCACTCTCTGCTTGCAGTTGTTCTTTGATTTCTTTCTGTCCTTCATTCTGTGCTTCCAGTTGTACACTTTGTGTGTTGTAGTTGTTCACTGAGTTCTTTCTGCCCTCCATTCGGTGCTTAGAATTGTTCACTGAGTTCTTTCTGCCCTTCACTTTGTGCTTTTAGTTGTACAGTTTGTGCTTGTAGTTGTCCAGTGAGTTCTTTCTGCCTTTCAATTTGTGCTCGTAGTTGTGCATGTTGTGCTTGCAGACTCTTCAAAATTGCAGCCAATGACACCTCGTCCTGCCTAGCCTGGTTTCTCGTCTGTACACCTTCCCCTTCCATGTCCAATATTAGACTCACTGCAGCACTTCTAGTTGCAACTCCCGACACCATTTGTTACTTCCCCATTCCACATTGCCACAGGCTCCAACAGCAGTAGTTCAGTATGGGAAGGACGTCGTCCGGTGAGTCATTGTTCGTAGGGTTTGCCTTTCAATATACAGTACACAAGATCAGCTCAGGCATCTTAAACAAACAAAGGCTTCTCATGATCGTTGCCTTTATTTACCAAATACTTTCACTAAATGCTGGCCACTACACTTCACTACTTTTACAAGTATCGGAGCTATACAATCTGCATTGACACTGCACTGACACTGAGTGAAACTCAAACTGAACTGAAACTCCTGTAGTCCCTTCACAATCCTTATATAATTTTGCATTACACTCAAATCTTCTGTACCGTTACCTCCACTTCTAATGAGTACAGCGGGAGGTGTGTTTGGTGAAAAGTAGCACCACTGTGTTTGTTTACATCGTAGTAGTAAGTGAATGGGCAGACCCGGCAGAGCTTCCCCTCCGCTACAGTATCTAGCACCCACAGAAACAATGTGATATCGTCATACTCTGTCTGCAAATGCAAGTATTTGCCACGTATGTACAGTGCAAGGTAAAGAAAAAGCAAATAGTAATGTCACTGGCTCCCAGTGTTTCTCTGACAGGGGAAGACTGTGAGACGAGGTGGAATGGAGGGGAGGGGGGACTGTGGCGGGGGAGCATGTATCGAAACTTTGTCATGTTTCGTTTCGAAAGATGAAGGGTGTGATTATACAGATACAGATGTTCTGAGGTGATCTGTAACTCAGTATGCAACGACAAGTATTGGATTAGTGTTGGAATCATAATGTTCGTCATACAGTGTGAAGAACAACCACAGTTAGCATAAATGTTAGAAGGTGCGATGTCCTGTGTTTCGACACGTGGTTCACCTGAGTCTAGTGAGTGTGCGATTGATTCAATTGCTGTAACATTTTTGTGGCTGGACCAGGGTGGCGATAAATGATTCATGATAATGCATGTGACACATCGGTCATGGCATGTTGTGCATCATCCAGTCTGTTTTATTGTAAGAAAAATCAATCACTATACTCGCAGACCATGGTATAATTAGATGTCCTGTTGCATAGGATTATGGTTACTCGTGTTGGACAGCTATTGGCTTGTTGTGTGACAATGTTGTGCAGATATACTGATGGATTAGGCGGAGGTAATGACATACTGTATTTGCATAATGAATGCATGTCTTGTATTTTAATAATTGAAATAACGGTGGTACGGGTGTCCAGTCCACAAATGATCTCGCTTTCTTCGAGGAGTTATTTCATTAGTTTGGATAGTTGTGACACAACATC
>JAGKTI010020356.1:0-16381 GCA_018397915.1 Birgus latro | reverse complement strand
AACAATGCTTCTATTGCCTATATAAATGTGTGAAAACCAATATAGTCTGTTACTACACATAAATTCATACCAAATAAATAAATAAATATGTAACTGAAAGTGGCTTGAATTAGTTAACCCTTCCATAGTTCGTTTTCTTTAGCCAGGTACACTGAAAAAGCAGGAAAACGTAAGGTTGCATGACACCTGTATCAACATTTTTAAGCACAGGATCACGATTTCTCTATTAATTTTCGATGTTTTTCACCAAAAGCGAAGGTTTGAGCCAATAAAAAAAAAAAAAAAAATTCTCGGGATTTTGGGGTATCGTAGGTTGGAAATCAGTCGGGACGTGGCGGGTTAAACAGGTCTTCTTGAGAATATGACAAGCGGGACTCAAACTCAAACCAACCAAATGTGTCCTCACCCAATGCACCGTCTCCTTCTTTAATATTTTCACATGGAAGACACACTAATTCATTTGCAGCCTATTAACAGTGTTCACAGTGAAAAAAAAAAAAACAGTAATATGGCCCCAAAACTTACTCTGTTATTATTTCTAGCCATCCTCGCCATACTCTGTGATGTGATTGTATGTTATGATAACACTTGAAATATGCTGACTTTTTTTTTCACTCATCTGCAAGAAAATATAGAAATATGCTGCCTTAGAGCTCACGAATGAATGGAAACTTTGAAGATAACACCATATATAAAGTATTTAGAAAATTGTAATATGATATTAAGAACATTGCATCCTGAGCCTATGAACTGTTCTCTCTAGTATCCATCATGCTGGCCTGATTTCAAAATCATTTACAGGAGTCTGCTTACGAAATATATGATCCCCAAATCCCAGTGTGTGTGCTGGCTCTTGAGCTCGCTGAGTGCAATGTAATGTGGTGTTCAAAACTCCATGAAGAGATAACTCACCCAGGGAAAATGGGCAGAAGCTTTTCATTGATCATAGCCTGACTTGGTGTTAGATTGCATATCTGGGAGACATGGAGACCACTGTTTGATTCTCAAGCCCGTAGCCAGGGGGTAGGGGTCTAGAGGGTCGGACGACCTCCCCCCCACCTTCCTAAAGGTTCACTTTCTTACGGTCTGTTTTCTTTTAATATCAATGCAAAAAGATTCACTCTCTGTTGTTCAGAAGTTTGTGC
The DNA here is from genome assembly GCA_018397915.1 of Birgus latro. Lineage (NCBI taxonomy): Eukaryota > Metazoa > Arthropoda > Malacostraca > Decapoda > Coenobitidae > Birgus > Birgus latro. Next base: position 15,236 of record JAGKTI010020356.1, on the reverse strand, counting down.
CGCTTCTCTACGTCACTTTTGTGTACACCAAGACCCCCATAGCAAGCATGCAGCAGACCTTTGACCAGCTGACTGCTAGGCAATCCAGATTCAGCAGAAAACGACCCCCCATCCCACTTTTGAAGTCTGCCAAAGGGCCTGCTTTTCAGCGTTGGTTTTGCATACACCCAGAACCCCATAGCAAGCATGCAACAGACATCTGACCAGTCAGCTGCTGTGCAGGTACATATTCAGCAGAAAAGACTCCTCCCCTTTCGGAAAGTCTGGCTATGGGCCTGATTCTGTAGATAATATTTAACCCCTTCATTCCGATGATGTATTTTATATGTGCCAGCAATTTTAGCCAGGCTCAACAAGGACCCTTCACCTCATTTGTTTTCACTCGGCGAAGATCCCAAGTCCCAGCACCTTGGTTCACTAGATGGTCTTGTCAAATTGGAAATTGAATTTAACTAATAACCAAGGAGACTCGTTCTTTCCCCATGTATATCGAATTTCATGCAAACACGACTTAACATCCAAGATATGTGTTGCCCAATTCCGTCTGGTGAAAAACTGGCAACAGAATTGAAGGGATTATTGAACACTGTGATAGCAACTGCCATCAGATGCAAGGGATGCATAGGCTGTTTTTGTTTACTGTGTACATAATAAAAATTTATGTAAAAAGAGTGGCACTTGTGTTACTATTTAACTGATTTTTATTGCAGTATGGTGTTTATTGTGCGGGAGGTGTTGGTCTTGTCCTGGTACTTCACAGTGCTCGAGCAGTGAGTAGAATCTCTCTCTTTCTTTCTCTAACATAAACATATATCATATCATCATTGCCATAAATCCCATAAGCCTCATCACCATGGTCATCACCATTATAATCACATCATTATCATCACTGTTATCACCTTCATCTTTATCATCATTACTATCATCACCCCCACCACCACCATTCATCATTGCCAACAATTTCATTAAAGTACCCAGGACGAGACATACCTCAGTCTCCGATCCATAAAATCACCACCAATCTATAGAAAACCACCACCAGCAGCCAGGTACGACGGCCAGGATAGCTACAATATGAACGCCTAGACAAGAGGGGCACAAAGAGCACACACGCTCAGCTACAGGCAGACCTTCTACCCCTGAGTCGTCACCCACCCGCTGTCACAGCCCAGGCCCCAAGTACTGCTGGTGACCGGAGCTTTAATCCAGTGCTTGCTAGAGGCAGAACTACAAGGAAATCTAGATGCTTCTCTGCTACTGGGTTTACTAGGGGCGACCCTTATAAGTTTGCTAGAAGTGACGTACCCCCTGGACTTGCTAGACACAGTCCAGCTATGCAGGAGCACCAGCGTCCCCCTCCAGCCACTGAACTTGCTAGAGGCGTCATTGCAGGTAAAGCTAGATGCTCCTCTGCTACCAGGTTTGCTAGAGGCGACCCTCGTATGTTTGCTAGAAGCAACGTTACCCCTGTACTTGCTAGACGTGGTCCAGCTATGCAGGAGCACCAACATCCCTCTTCGGCCTCTGGACTTGCTAAATATGGTCCAGCAGTGCAGGAGTACCAGCATCCCTCTCCAGCCATCGAACTCCCTATGCCCCTCTTCAACCACTGAACTTCCCAAAGGCGGTTCAGCCTCAGAGGAGCCATGACGTGCCCAGGGCTTAGACCAACTACCGCCAGATACCACTGCCCTCGGAGTGGATCCCCTTCCCGTACTCTTCCCTTCACCCCTCCTCAGTTCCCTTCCCTCAGCACCTGGAAAGGAGATTCTGGGGATAACAGTAGATGACGTAGGTGTCTTGGGTCTCTTCTAGCTTTGCCACGTGCCCACTCTGGGAACAAAACACACTTATATCTGTCCTTCACAAGGTCCGTAGAGAGAACCAGACATCGGGTTCCTCTCCTTCAGAGTCAGTCACAGTCTTTCCCTATGGGCTTTACCAGTATCTTACTTTACACACCATAACACCCACATATACAGACGTAGACTCGACCCTCCGGATTTCCTCCCTTTCCAGTGCATGGCGGTGATCTCCAGTACAAAGGAAAAGAGAGCTTCCCTCCAGACACTCAGATCGAGACCCCACACCCCAAATCAGCCATTTTCCTCCCCTTGTCTATTGTCATTCACTCCACTTATCCAGGTTGTACAGATTCAGTAATAATAATAAACCTGTACTATTGCCATCTGGAGTTTGTGTGTCTTCCTTGTGCAACCAGAGTATATTGGAAGAGTACTTTGTGTGTTCCTCCTCGTTTAAAAGAACTCAAAAGAACTAGGTTTGCACCAGCATAACACTGGTGGCTAAATATGGAGGAAAGGCAAAGCAGAGCTTCGATCACCCACGTACATGGTAGCACAGGAGCATATACATCGCAGTGGCAGCCCAAAGGTCCCACATCCTCATACCCAAGTATGACCCTAAACTATATGACGTGCAACCTGCATGGAAATGGTGAAACCTGTGTTGGACTTGGTTTATGAAGAGGGTACACAGAAAATTTCAGTACTATTGCCTCATCTAGGCAAGTTGGTAGCCCTGGTGGTAGAGAAAATGAATGCGCCCCTAACATGGGTATGGTTCAGTAAAATAGTGATCAACGTCGTCCAACTCATCCCTCAGGCCAGTTGTCGCGCTCTCACAGCTGAATGACATAAAATTTGAGGGAGACCTTCATGCTACATTACCATACTTATGGAAATCATGATATCTGCCTACGCTTAGCTGACTGAGGAACGACGCAGTCAACATATTTTCGCACTCCTCATATGTATCTTACCTAGTGCCATCAGGGAACACTTCACGATCCACGACATGCAGGGATTCAACTGAAACATCGTGACAGTCTGGTGACTGCTGGCAGTGCATGCAGGTAAGCAGAAGCAAATCGGGGCTGTGCACCATGCCCCTACCACACCAAACCAGAGGATGCATGACTGGCAAAACCAAAACTGCCCTGTCTACCCAGGAACTTCCAATCACCACAGGAAAACGGACTTGGCAAGACATCCTGATCCTTACTGACTCCTGGGAGTTTAAGGCCTGCAGTGCTTCTTTCCCTCTGCACGGTATGCAGGAACAAGTTAAAGCTTGGCTCAAGCAGCCCGATCACAGGGGCCGACCGCAGAAGCCCCATCCCCTTCAGCATCACGTCGCCAACAATGATGCCCCGGTAGATGACACGGTTGGATATAGAAGAGGTCACCACAGAATCCACCTACGATAACGTAGACGAACCATTAGAAGAAACAGGGTCCTTCGAAGCTGAGTTGGATTTTTAAGTTGCCCCTGTCAGCTCTGGCTATGGTGGGGGCAGCAAGCACCAAGCTCAAGACACCCATATACACCAAGAGCAAGCTCCAGGGAGTCTCTTTGAGGCTTCTAGTGGATATAGGTACTGTGTGTTCCTGCCTGTACACATGGCTTTACAAAAAAAGGCAATCTTCTGTAGGGTGAAACCGGTCCCCTCTTGCTGACTACCCCTGAGCCGTCAGTCTACACCAGCCATCCATTCATTGTGTTCAACTCGAGGTGCACAGCATATGACAGTTATCTCAGGCTGGACTTGCTACAAAAGCTTGGAACCATGATTGACTGCCAGCACCAACACCTCCATTTCAGGGCCCACAACCCCACTGGCAGCACACCATCATGCAGGCCGTCAAACACACACACACACACACACACACACACACACACACACACACACACAAACGAATACTGTGAGTATGTACATTCTTTTCATAGTACCACAAGATGAGCACCATGTTTAGTAAAGTAAATATGGAAGGAGTTAAGAAAAGGGACAAAGGTAGAAAGCAGGATCATGATTTCTACCCGGAACTGGTGGAAATGGAGACATATAATAAGTTGGTTGAACGAGTGAACAGATTAGAGAAGGCATTTCAGAATGAAATGGATGAAATTAAAAAGCAGTTGCACATGCAGAATGAGGAAAATAAAAAATTAGTAAAGGAAGCTAACAGGAAAGACACAACAATAGATGAGCTTTTAGTTGAGGCTGGTACACTCAGAAGATTACTGAAATGGCAAGCACAGTTGTCAACCATGAAAATATTATGGAAGAGTTCAGAAATGATACAGAGACAATTAGGCAGGCTAGCACTCTGATAGATCATAGCAATGATACTGAGGAGAAGATAACCCAGGTGAATGAAGCAATGCAAAGCTACAAAAATGATGTGGAAACCACATATGCTGAAAAGGTGAAAGTAAAGAAAGACTTAGAAACAAGAGCTGGAGAAAAGAGCATTAAAAAGGAAGTAAAGGAAATAATCCAAAACAATCCAAAATTGGTCAAAGATTCAGCAGACCAACAAATCAATAGTAATCACTGGTATACAGGAGGATGAAATAAAAAACAAGATTTCGAGAGACCAAAAGGAGATGGCAAATGTGATGAACATTTTGAAGGAAGTATCAGAGAAAATCTGGAGGAAAGACATAGAGGAACACAAAAGACTAGGGAAATACGAGAGTAATAATTCCAGGCCACTGAAAGTAACCTTCCAGAGTGTAAACACTGTGGAGGAAATACTGAAAAATGCAAACAAACTTAAGGAAAAAGAGGATTTCAAAAATGCATGGATATAAAAATGCCTAACTCAAGAGGAACTGGGATTACTAAAAGAAAAGAGGGAGGAGGCAAAAACAAAGAACGAGGGAAGATCAGAGGAAGAGAAGAACACATTTTTTTACAAAGTAATAGGATTGCAGTTACGAAAGTGGTACATAAACAAGAGAGAATAGAAAGGAGGAAGGTTGTAGACCCAAGTCCTGACAAGTATGTAAACAAGATGTTTAAGTTGATGTACTTAAATGTAGATGGAATGGTATCTAAATTACTAGAGATAAATGATTATATTAAAGAGAAGAAACCACATATTGTTTGCCTAATTGAAACAAGATTAACATCAAGGATATCAAATGACACCTTAAACCTAGAGGAATACAATATATGGAGAAGAGATAGGAGTTTTAAAAAAGGAGGAGGAATCATAATATTAACAAAGAAAAATCTGCAAGTCAAAGGAATAGAACTAGATACACCCTCACAGGCAGAACTGATAGCAGTAGAGATTAGTACATCTGAAGGGAAATTAATTGTGGCAAATTTATACATGCCACCTAAATCAAACATTTTGGAAAAAAGCGAATATGAAGAACTGGCAGAGAGTACAATTCAAAGCTTAAGAGCATTACTACATAGAATGGAGGAAAAATAAGAAAGGATTATACTATCTGGAGATTTCAGTACAGATATAAATTGGAATACTCTAGAAACAAAAAGCCAGGAAAGCTGTTGGGACCATAAGCTCCTGGACCTTGTGCAGGAGTTTTTCCTAACACAACATGTAAAAGAAAGCATCAGAAAAAGAGGACATGATGTACCATCAGTACTAGATCTTATATTTACTAGGCAAGAAAATGATATTGACAGTATTATGTATCACCCTCCATTCGGCAAAAGCGACCATGCAGTATTAAATTGCAACTTCAGGGTTGCATATGACATAGTTAACAGTAATTAAAGTTACAAAATGAGCCTCAACTACAAAAAGGGCAATTATCATGACCTAAAGAAATACTTCTTAGAAATAAATTGGGAAAAAGTGCTTAGAGGACAAGATTTAAATGTTGTATATAGAAAATTCTGTGAACATTATGAAATAGGGGTCCAAAATTACATCCATCAGCACAAAGAAACAGAAATAGATAAAACAGAAAAGATAAAAAACAATCCATTACGGATGAAGGGATCTTATATACACAAGAGAAAGATATTTGTGAAGTAAGTGGTAGGTGGTGGCAGCCATCCACCCACTTGATGTAGTGCTGCCTACTTCTTCCTTGGCCTTTATCATTCTTTTTCTGTTCCTGCCCTCCTCTCTTCTTATTTCCCCCATCTTTCCTGTCACTTCTTACTGCTTTTCTTTTCTTTACAGGAGGCTTTACATTGAGTGACAAGCCAAATGGTTTCCTATAAGCCAAGAAACCATTTACAGCACTGGGTAGTAACCATATAACCAAACCATACGTACTCCCTATGTGTCAGTAAGTGGGTTGGTGGAAGGTTAGTGCCCCTCCCCGTAAAATAAATAACTCAAAGTCAAATGGCCACTCCTTACGAGATTATGGTGTCTGGCAATAGATAGATTGACTAAATAAGAATTTCCAGTCAGTTTTTACAAAAGAAAATAATTTTGAGAGAGGTGATATGGAACATGCATGCCCAAACATATACCAGATATACAAATATCAGAAAAAGAAATACAGTAAGAGTTAAGTAAATCGGACAAAGGAAAAGCAAATGGTCCAGACGAAATTTCATGTTGGGTGCTACATGAATGTTCAAAGGAGTTAAGTAGACCATTATCATTAAAATTCAAGGTATCCTTGGGTCAAGGTAAACTGCCAGATATTTGGAAGAAAGCAAACATTGTCCTCTTATTCAAGAAAGGGAATAGACAAAATCCACTCAACTACCGACCAGTATCGCTAACCAGTGTGGTAAGATACTGGAAACGCTAATAACAAAGGTTTGGGTAAACCATCTAGAAGAACACAATATGATAACAGAAAGGCAATTTGGTTTTAGAAAGGGAAAATCATGTGTTACTAATTTATTAAGCTACTATGAATGAGTTGTAGAAACATTACAGAAAAGAGAAGGATGGATGGACAGTATCTATCTAGATTTCATGAAAGCATTTGACAGAGTACCACACCAAAGACTTTTATGGAAACTGTACCATCAAGGAGGAATCCAAGGCAAACTGTACTGTTGGATGCAAGATTTTTTCAGAAAAAGGGAAATGAGAACGGTACTAAGGGGAAATTACTCATCATGGAGGGAAGTGACTAGTGGAGTTCCACAGGGCTCAGTGCTGGCACCAATTATGTTTTTAGTGTATGTAAATGACATAGATAATAATATTGGAAATGAAAGCTATTTAAATATGTTTGCCGATGATGCAAAAATACAAAGGAGAATTACTAACATAGACTGTTGTAAAGAGAGAGCTACAAGAAGAATTAAGTAAACATCATGAATGGAGTAATACATGGCAAATGGAACTGAATGTGGACAAGTGGCATGTAATCAAGTTTGGAAAGGGTGGGAAAAGACCAGATTGGGATTATAAATTAGGAAGTAAAACCCTACACACATCAGAAACAGAGAAGGACTTAGGTGTGATTATCAATAACAGACTACGGCAGATCACATAAATGAAAAGGTACGGAGCATGTATACACTGCTTGCCAGTATGAGAATAGCATTCACATACATTAATGAAGACATGCTGAGGAAGATAACATCTTTCATCAGACCAACCCTGGAGTATGCATCAGTAGTCTGGAATCTTCATCTAAGACACACATAGATAAGACTGAAAAAGTTAAAAAGGTTGCTACAAGATGGGTACCAAGCTTAAGGGATCTAAGCTATGAAGAAAGATTAGAAAAATTGAATCTGCCAACACTACAGGAGAGAAGAAAAAGAAGAGACATGATTATGCTATATAAATGCATATCAGGGAAAGGGAAAATAGACATAAATGAATATATAACCTATGGGGAAGTATCAGCAAGAGGACACTGCAAAAAACTGCATAAAAAGAGAGGTGAGAAAGACGTAAGGAAATTTAGTTTCCCAAACAGGGCAATTTGCCAGTGGAATACACTACCGAATGCGACAGTGTGTGTCAAAATAATTCACAAATTTAAGATGTATGATAAAAATGGTTTAAGACACGGGACAGTACGAGCTTGACTCATTCCTGTAAAGATACAATTAGGTAAGAACAATTAGGTAAGAACCATCCAACCCCATCACCAAGCCTGGGTGCCACTCGGATCCTTAGCCCAGAACCCACTTCTGTTCTTCCCGCAGGTGGAGCAACCCGTAGCCACCAGCTGCCTCATCTCCCTGGTGATAGTTCCCCCCCCACCCCTCCACCTCAGTGCCATCACGATCGCCAGCGTTTCAAATGAACCTCTCATGTTTCCCTAGGGCTTGGTCATGGGTGAATTAGAAACATTTGATACCCCCCTTGAACCCCCAAGTTCTGCCAACACCCCTTCCCTACCACAAATTCCCTCTCATCTCTCACCACAACAACAACAAGTCTTAGAACAACTGCTCCCTCATTACAAAGACGTCTTCCCCCCACACCCAAGGGATCTGGGCCAGATCAAAGTACTGTATCACCCCATACACACTACAGAGTCCCCCATACACCAGCCATTGCACCAGAAAAATCCAGTGCAGCACCAGGAGGAAGATCACCAAGTTCAGTACATGTTGAGTGCAGGGATCATAACACCCTCGATCAGCCCTTTGTTTTCCTCTGTAGTTTTAGTGAAAAAAAAGGATGGATCCACAAGGTTTTGCATCAACTCTCAACAACATGTCCACCCCCTGCCTCGAATCGACGACTCTTTAGACTCATTACACGTTGCTCAATGGGTCTCCCCTTTGGACCTTTGGTCAGGCTACTGGCTAGTACCCATTCAGGAAGAATATCAACAGAAGGTGGCATTCTTAACCAGCGGTAGATGGACCCGCCACCTTCTTCAGGTTGATGGACTCGGTCCAATGAGGACTAACCTGGGGTACTTGTTTGGCCTACCTGGATGATATTATCATTTTCAGGTGAATGGAAGCAGCATCTCCAGTGCTCAGGGAAAGTGCTGCACCACATTCAAGCAGCCGGTCTCTCAAGCTCAAGCCATCAAAATTCAGCTTGGCTCGGGAATCAGTCGCATTCCATGGCCATATCATCTCCCGCGAGGGACTCGTCCCAGACCCCAACAAGCTCCTGGCCTTTGCAGAGCTCACCCCACCTGATGTCAAAGGAGACCGCACCTTCCTTGGCCTGGCCTACTACTACTGATGTTTTGTTAAGCCACTCCACAATATGACTAAAAAAGGAGGAGGCCTTCCAGTGGACTACCCCCAGACTTGAGGCCTTCAAAACACTCAAAAACTACATAGTTTCCTTCCCCGACTACACACAACCTTTTAGGCTAGAATTTCTTAACCTTGTCCGACCTCATCGCCCCCTGCAGTATGGGGCCGCACAGTCCAGCAACCTCTTACATCTTGTTACTGGAACTACAGTTGCTGCACTGCTACTACAAGGATAAAGTAAAGTGAAGTACTCCTTGACAGTTTATTTTATACATTCTCCAAAAATAAAATATCAACGATGCCAATACTAAGCAAAACTGACATATGTTACATTTTCCAGCACCCCCTAAAATTGACTTCAGCACCCCCTGGGGTGCTAGCACCCCAGTTAAGAAACGCTGTTTTAGACTGTATACCAGCGTCTCCTTTGTTAGTATCAGTGCCACCCTCACTCAAGTTAGGGAGGGGAAAGAGCACATCATCGATTACACTAGCAGCACTCTGAACCCTTCTGAAGCGAATTACGCGGTCCCCAATTGTGAATGCCTCGGACTGGTCTGGGCACTGAAACACTTCTGGTCCTATATCTTTGGGACCCTACTCACGATCATCATGGACCGCCAGTCCCTGCAGTGGTTGTGGCGGTCACACACCCGACGCTTTCTTAGTCTGTTGGTGAGAGACCCTGGAGGAGTTCGATTTTGACATCACCTCCCCCCCCCCCGGGCAGACTCCACACCAACATGGACACCTTGTCTAGACTCCCCCTGAAATCACTCACCAAACACAGAAAACAAGCTGCCGTGCTTTAGAGAACACCTTACTCCATTAACAGGAAGCTAAAGTAAAACCATAGTGGATGTTGCCCAACATCTTCACTGAGCTGGAACAGATAGGGAACTCCCTCTTTACCCCCTCAGGCCACAACATCATAGACCCTGCAGAAGTCAAGAATGTCATGAGCCAGCTACACTCCAGTAACGGAATCCACCTCAGCCAGCAGAAACTGCTTTAAGTTTTCAGGGACATCTACTGGAAGCCCCAACCATCAACCATCACCAAGCAAGCAGTCGTCTACAGGGCCTGTGCCTTAGGGAAGGACATCTCCCGCACCCTAGGATCAACAGGGCACCTTATGGTCACCAAACCATGGCAGCTGCTGGCAGCAGATGTGATGGAATCTCTTCTGTCCAGATTGGCGATCCAATTCATTATCACATTTGTAGACACCTACTGAAAGTTTATAATCGCCTGTCCAGCTAAATCACACTCCACCACAGCCATTGCCGAGGCCCTAATCACTGACTTCTTCCCCTGCTTCAGCCTTCCGCAAGTGTTCCATTCTGACAATGCCCCAGAGTTCTCTGGGCAAGTCTGGGAACAGCTATCCAAGCTATTCAGATACCTCATCTCTCACTTGTCCTCTTATCATCCTCAGGGGAACTCCATGTGTGAAAGAAACCACCGAGGCCTCGCCAATCAGCTCAGGACTATGCTGGTCATGCCCAGCACTGAAGACTGGCCTTCCCAAGTTAAGATCCTACAATGGGGTAAGAACACCTGCCCTAGAAAAGATGTCATCACGCCCCACAAATGCGTTTTTGGCGAGCCCCCACTGCTTATTCCATTAAGACACTTGGCCCAGCCACTGCCAACTAGGTCATCCCCAACAGACCCACTCTCTCACCTCAAGAACCAGCTGTGTCACATGCAACTCTGTCAAGACTTTCAGCAGGATGAAACCACCCCCGACAACCCATACCAAGTAGGTCAACAAGTTATGGTTGCTATATTGCCACTCGACTGCAAGCTCCGGACAAAGTTCTTGGTCCTTTCAAAGTCATGTGCATACTGAATTGTTACCAGGTCATCATTGATTTTCACAGCTAAGCTAGGGTATACCACAACTGACATGTCAGACGATACAACCCACTCGAAACTGACCATCACTCCCAATCGCCCACAACCGCCATTGTTCAGGTACTCTCAAATCCACCATCCAGTCTTCCCCACGCCTCCCCTAAACTTTTTTCCCCTCTCATCTCCACCCAACACCACCACCAGTCCTCATCTCCATAAACCTCTCCCTCATTGTCACCACTTATCCTGCCCCCGACACAATCCCCTGACCGGCAGCCCTCCTCCTCACCTCCCCTCTTGTCCAGCACCACCCAGCCAACCTCCCCATCCTTCCCACCTTTCACTATCCCGCCCTGCTGTGCACTTTCACATTCACTTTCTCCTCCATCTCCTATCCCAGGTACACCTTCTGCCTTAACACAGCCACCCCCACATCCTTGCCCAACTTCATATCCATCGTCGCACAGCCCTGAACCATTCACTAGCTCCTCATCCTCCTTCTCACACCTGGCAGATATGAGAAGCCGTATTCCCATCTTTACTAGATCCGGCCATCAATCATGATTGCCTAAGAGATACAGCCCTCCATTATCATTAAATCTTGTTACACCACCCCTTGCAACCCTTTCAACCCCGGCCACCCACCAAACCCATCCTGCAGGGCAGTAGCATCAAGCAGTAAAGTCACTGGCTAACACAACTTCCACCCCACCGATCCCCACTCCAACAAATATCACTCCCACTGCTAGTTTTGGATCTGCACCGGCCTGCTTCAAGCTGGGCCCCAGGTCAAAGGTCATCATACGCTTGCCAGCCACCATTGCAGTCACAATGAATGCCGCCATCTCATTGCTTCAGCCACATCCAACCCACATCGTCAGACACATCCAATACGTATTCTGGGTCTCCTACATTGGACACACCAAATAAATCCAAAAGCCCCACCACCTACAGCGTCTGCTCACAGCCTACCCTTACCCAAGCTCACTTATCCTCGTCATGGACCCAGTCAGGGAGCCAGACTGCTGTTCAGTAGCCTGGTACCACACTTTGGAGAACATCAAACCAAACACGGTCACCAGCGACCAGAAAGTCTTTGACTTCCAGCCACGTGGACGTGGCTTAAAGAATGGTGAGGGTGGTAAAGTTCCTGGGATGAGACTTGCCTCAGTCTCCATTCCAGCCACTACCATGGAAAACCAGTGCTCCAAAGAAGACCACCACCAGCAGCCAGGTGCAACGGCCATGATAGCTACAATTTCAATGCCCAGACAAGAGGGGCACAAGGAGCACACACACACACACACCCACTGCCACAGCCCGAGCCCCAAGTACTGGTGGTGACTGGAGCTCTCCAGTGCAGTGCTTGCTAGAGGCACCACTACAGGGAAAGCCATATGTTTCTCTGCTGCTGGGTTTGCTAGAGGCAGCCCTCATAGTTTGCAAGAAGTGATGTTCCCCCTGCACTTGCTAGACGCGGTCCAGGCACGCAGGAACACCAATGTCCCTCTTTGGCCTCGGGACTTACTAGATGCGGTCCAGCAATGGAGGAGCACCAGTGTCCCCCTCTAGCCAATGACCTTGGAGGGTGCAGTTCGGCCTCTGGACTTGCTAGATGCAATCCAGCTACTCAGGAGTTCCAATGCCCCTCTTTGACTGCTGAACTTGCTAGAGGCAGCTCTGCCCTGGGGGAGCCACGACGTGCCCCGGGCTCAGATTAACTGCCACCAGACACTGCTGCCCTCAGAGTGGATCCCCTTTCCATTCTCCTTCCTTCATCCCTTCTTAGTTCCCTTCTCCCTACACCTGGAAAGGAGATCCCGGGGATAACAGTAGATGACCTAGCTGTTCCAGCTTTCCCAGGTCTCTTCTGGCTTCCCCGCATGCCCCCTCTGGGAACAAAGCATACTTATGTCTGTCTTCCACAAGGTCTGCAAAGAGAACCAGACACCGGCTCCCTTCCCTTCGGAGCCAGAGTCACAGTCTGTTACTGTGGGCTTCACCAGTATCTTACTTTACACACCATAACACCCACAGGTGCAGATGTAGACTCGAGCCCCCAGATTTCCTCCCTTTCCTGTGCGTAGTCCTGGTGGTGATCTCCGGTACGAAGGAAGAGAGAGCTTCCCTCCAGACCCTCAGATCGAGACCCCATACCCTAAATCGGCCATTTCCTCCCTTTGTCTATTGTCATTCACTCCACTTATCCAGGTTGTATAAGGAGTCAGTGATATATGAGTACTAAACCTGTACTTTAGCCATCCGGAGTTTGTGTGTCTTTCTTGTGATACCAGAGTATATTGGAAGCATACTTTGTGTGTTCCTGTTTAGAAGAACCCAAGGGAACTAAGTTTGTGTCAGCATAACAGTCACCATCATCATCATCATCATCATCATCATCATCATCATCATCATCATCATCATCCCAGTACACCTCCTAATACACAAGGCCTAATTATAGGTTAGTATGATTATGTCTTTCTCAATTTATATTTGCTGCCTCCAAACTTTGGGTAGATCTTTTATACTGACAGTATTAAGCAGTTTCCTTTAACCCTTTCAGCATTTTTTTTATTTTGTTTTTTCCAGAGTATATTATTTAACTTAGGAAAGCTATTTCATATTGAAGGGGTGTCTTCAGTTTTAGTAAGTTCTTCAGGTGCCATATCTCAGAGGCTGTCTTTGATACATCAAGACCCAGTCCCATATTATCCCATTTCGGGCCCCAAGACTGGACTGCCTTAGTTTAGTATGAGTACATTTAAGGTTAGATGACCACCCTACTGTCTTTGATGGCATTACTCGTATAGCTATACTGTAAAACCTTCAGTCACCTCATAGGGATCAGAACTATGCAAGGCTGTCAGTCAAACTGGGACACGTTAACTACCAAGTTAGGCATTGTCTTTTATGTAATTACAGCCTACTGAACAAAACAGTCCAGTTTGCAGGAGGTTACTGGAGAGTTTTTGATCCTTTAATTTCACAAAGAAGGACAGATTGGTACAATGTCTGTCTAAAAATAAACCAGACTTATTAAACAGCAAACCAACTAGCTGGCATAGTGTGACTGTGATGAGAGCACTGTGTAGTGGTGACTTTGAGCTTTAATCTAGCACATGCCGCATCATCACACGTCACTAAAGTCATATATTTAGTGCTGAAATACACACCCACCGAGAAGGCCCCACCAACGAGACCCCCACTCTATGAGGAGACCACGGGGTGGTGACCACAACCCTTCTAGGATACCATGGGGAGGTGATCACCACCCTACGAGGAGACCATGGGGAGGTAAACATACCTGCAGAGCCACACCAGCCCATGTCCCCCACTACCATATGTCCCTCTCCCTTCCAGCCAGACCAAAGGGAAGCGAGCAGCCCAGGTAAATTACTTTCCTGCCAGGGCAGCACGCGGCACTCGGTGTGGGACTAGTCTAAAGACAGTCCCATGTAGGCCCTCAGCAGCATCCATCAGATCTGCTCAACGAGGAGGAACAACCACCGGTCTTCCCAGTCCCATGAACCCCAAGGGGAGCAGTGGCACAGTAACATCCACTGGACTTACTGCAGAGGGAGTGACCACCGGTTCTCCCTCTTCTGCCACCCACCTATGGGAGCAGGGGTGCGGCTACGTCCACCGGACTAGCCTATAAAGGAGTATCCACTGGATCTCCACCCATCGTCCCAGGGAAGGGAGCAGAGCCTTTGTAGCGTCCACCAGACCTGCCATAGAGGAGGCATGCACCAGATACTCCTCAGCTGCGTCTTTCCCCTGCCAGCAGGGCCGTGGTAACATCCACCGGACCTACAGGAGCAGGAACGTCCACCGGACTTCTCTACCCTGCTGCCACCAGGATGAGTGGCGCCCCGTTAACGTCCACCAGACTTACCGGGTGGGTGAAACGTCCGCCGGTGCTCCCTTCTCCACTACCCAGGAGGCTCCCACTAAGGGACACGTCCCTGGCTCGGCCTGCCCCTCCAGAGGCCGAGCGAGACGTCCCTCGCACTCCCCCACACCACCCGGGGCGGAGTTTGCTACCCTACAGTGTCGCTGTGGCAGGACGTCTAGAGCAGATCTGTCATGAGCCTGGGTATCCTGTCAGTGCAGCCGTCCCCGCAATGCTCCCAGACGCTGACAGACTCCCCGGAACCGAGCAGCTGCAGGTGGACCCTAACGGACTCCCCGGGACCGAGCAGCTGCAGGTGGACCCTGATGGACTCCCTGGGACTGAGCAGCTGCAGGTGGACCCTGATGGCCTCCCTGCCCCTACGAGACCGCAGCCCCCAGCCACCAAGGGGCGCGTCACTGACCCTGGACTAGGAGTAGCCCGGACCCTCCTGCAGGATGCCCACTACCTCTAAGGGCAGGTGCAGAGCTGCCCGCCTCCTCGCCTTGTTTGGCCCCAGTCCTGAGGGCCACCGTACTCCTGAGG
>JAGKTI010020355.1:0-16381 GCA_018397915.1 Birgus latro | reverse complement strand
GTCGTAACTAAGAAGTGGTTCAACCCTTTTATCCCGAAGGGTTCTTACCTGAGCTCAATAACATCGTCCGACGTTAATCTTAAACTATAAAAGTAGGTCTTGTTACTGAAGGTGTTTGACGGCAACACCACATGAGATTCGTGCATATCAAAAGGTAACGTGAAGGTCATTTGAGAACATTACTTTTTAAACCATCACTACTTCTGGTCTAACGAAAGCTTAAAAAAAAAAAATGTGACGGTAGTAAGAATAAAAGACATCGTGCTGACAGTATTAATGAAGTGTCTAAAGCCATCTGGTGATGTAATTTCGGCAAAATGCAAACTTTACCGCTTTCTGCTTATAGTAGGAGAAACAGCAGTAGTCTCGATGTCATCAGGGATAACACTTTTTCAAGGCGTCAGGTTTGCATAGCATAGCCAATTTTCTTGTATATTATTTAGTAGACTAGTTGGTAGCTGGGCAGTGGGGTAGGTGGGGGCGTCCACCATTCATTCTTGACAGTGCGAGTGATAAGCCTTTTTTTTTTTTTTTTTTTAGCTCACGAAATATAACTGTTGGACGGTGACCATATAACCAAATGGACGTGTGCTGATTTAGTTGGTTAAGGTGCTCCAACCGGATGTACACCTTGAGGGTTTACATCCGAGTGGTTGGCATTTAATGCTGACATAATGCCGTTCAGGATAGGGACTGCTTTCTTGCTTGCAATGTCAGAACTGAGCAGCTTAATCCTGGATTCCTACGCTCCTGATGATGCAACAAAGGAGAATGGTAGGAAAAATATAGAGGATTTGTTCGCATCTGAGATAGGTCTGTAACCCATTTTCAGCATAGCTGATGGCTGATTGTAGTCAGATTGGAGGGTATAATTGACTTGTAGAAGACTCATTCATATACCATAACTAAGGCTCATCGAATTTCATGCAACCACGACTTAGGATTTGAGTTGAGAGAGGCCCAGTTCCGTTACTTGAAAACAAACCTATTACAGTTAAAGATTTCTGTGCCATTAGAGAGACTTTATCTGTGGAGACTTTTTAACCCATAGACGACGACAGGCCACTCCTTATAGGGAATAAAAACTTCTGGCGGTAGCAGAATTTACTATACTGTAGTTCATTTACATCAATGGCTCATATTTTTCGTCCTTTTGCTGCATTTTTTACGTAGCTCAATGGCGAAAGAATGCTCCGGCTGTACATCTCCATAGCACTTTTCGTGACTGACACCATATTCTGGTGTTCATCTGTTGTTATAACTGGACATTGAAGAAGGAGAGATGGTAATTTTGAGCCACGTTAGTGACATGTAGAGGTGTTGGTATGTAGGAGGACTGCTGGGCCTTGATAGCAGGCTACGAAGCCTATGCCCAGAGTCGGACACAAAAAATATATATATATATATATATTTTTAGTTATATATATATATATATAGTTCTGATTTGTCTCTGTGTAAATGGGTTATTATCTATATAATTTCTATTAAGAACATTTAGGAGGATATCAAAATGTAATGTGCAAAATAAATCGCCCAGGAAGAGGTGTTAAGAAATCTTCCAGGCCAACGAAAACACGGTCCACAGACGCCTCTGTGGGTCGTATTCCAAGTTGCCGTTGAAATTTCGTAACATCTCTTCCGTGGTGATTTATTCAGCACTTTGGACAGAGGCATCATCTTTTTTTGTTACTGGTGCAACCTGTGTGAATATTTAAATGATAAAAATAGCATGCGAATTCGCTAAGATGTCATACGCTAAATAAATCGCAACCGCTAATGATGATGTGTGACGACCCTGCGTAAGAAGAGTCAAGAGAATAGGGACCTCGGATTCACAGACTTACTGTAAGATGTATAAAATAAATGTATAAGATGTATAAATGAAGACATGAATAAATTGCCCCCCCCAAAAAAAAAAGCAAAAAGCTGCGACGCCTCCTATGCCATCTAAAATACGACCTTGTGTAAGAGGAGTCAAGAAAAGAAGTTCGTGAGATTCATATATTTACGATCAAGTCTCTGTAGTATCTAAGATTGTTTTCCCAGGGCACACATAAAAGATACGGGGGGGGGGGGAGCACTCCTCTAGTTTCCTCCCAAAAAAGAGAGAACTAAGTTTTTGTTAGAACACGAGGATTCAACGCCCTCCCTATTGCCTTTCCCGCAAAACACAGTTCACAGTTACGGCAGGGAGATGATTGTAAGTTTTGCCCGAGATATACGAAGAGTCTACTCTCCTTGTCCTTCCTAAAAAAAAAAAAAAAAAAGCTTGAGACCTCATCACACGTAAGATACTGCGCTATCTTCGTGTCGCCCTTCCTTAAAAAAAAAAAGTTCATGTAAGGAATGAATAAAAAGTCTGTGATGTAAGAAGAAAAGACCAAGAGGCAGGGGAAGATTCTACACTCTCCTCTCCTCGTCCTTCCTGAAAAAAAAAAGTTCATGGTTTTGAAAGGAAGAACAAGAAGTACAGGAAGCTTCTACAGTCTCTTTCTTCTTGGCCTTCCTGAAAAGAAAAAAAAATCATAGTTACGACAGAGCACTGATCGCAAGAATGTGCTGGGAGAACGAGGTATATCATTAATTTCCTAGTGTCTAGGGTTGACCAAGAAAAATATTAAAAGAACCTTTGAGCATCAACGTTACTACCCAGCAATGATCCCTTTTTCCTTCCACTACATTTCGATGCTTCTTGTAATACTCCACTACTCAGTCTTTCAACCTGGTTCTCTGCCTACCTCTTTTTCTTTTATCGAACTTTTCTTGGGCTCCTCCACCTAATTCATAGCTGTCTCTTTTCCCACTCCCCAACTTTCATTCATATACTCCCTTTACGTGGCTCTTAGTTCCCTTTTCTCCTCGCATCCACCTCGCGTCCATCTATCTACTCCTGCCTGGTTCTCATCAACCTCTTCTCCCATTGACACCACTTTCCGTCATTTACTCCTGTTTTAGTTCTCTGCCTACCTCCTCGTCTCCCATCCACACCACCTTATGTTCCTGCCATCTGGTTCTCCCATCCACTCCACATTTCCTTGTACTCGTTTCATCTGGCTCTCGGTCCACCTCTTCTTCGTCTTCTTCCATGCACCCTGCTTCTCCTTATCCATCTTCCCTCTGTCCACCGTAGCTTCCTCCATATATTCCTTCTACTCTGCTCTCTCCCTACCTCATCTTCCATTCATCCCACCTTTCCTTATACTCTCTCCTTCTAGTTCTCTGCGTACCTCCTCTTCTCTTATCCCATCCACCCCATCGTTTCTCTCATCTCCCATCCACTCCACATTTCCATATATTGTTTCCACTTGGTTCTCTTCCAGTCGTCCTACCACTTCTTCTCCCATAAACGTCTCCTAATGGTTCCACTTGGTTCTCTTCCAGTCGTCCTACCACTTCTTCGCCCATAAACGTTTCCTTATACTTTTTTCACCTGATTCTCGGCCATTCTTTTTTTCTCCCAGTCACTTCATCGTCGGTCATAAAGGCTCATATTCATGCTGGGATGAGAAACTTGATAGCACTTCTCTCACAGCTATTTATTTTGCCTATTACACATGAATATCCTCTTTTATCTTTCTATTATCGCCACAGTTTGAACCAGTAACACACATGAGAATAACGAGGTGTAACAGCAAAATAAATCGCGTAGGATGTGTTATGAAAGTTCCAAAGCAGGCGAGGACGCGGCTCATATGCTTCATAACATAATCCTTCCATTACATTCTCGGCCCACCTCCTTTATGCATTGAGATCCCATCATCATTTAACCTCTTACGCCCGCATTCTTGGTGGGATAGGAGGCTTCGCAGTGCCTCTTCCTAAGCACTATATTTAACTACTTTCTCGCTTATGTTAAGTATGCATGCTTAATATCGACAGAGAGGCAGGTGGAGGGACAAGATAATGAAGTATATGAGAAAGGGGTGCGGATGGAAAGAGAGGAAGTAGGTCGAAGCGAGTGAGAGATTGATTATAGTCGGCTTGTTTTCACTTGACGGACCTTTCTCCACAATCTGAAAGCCAATTCGTGCTCAGATACAATGGGTTTTATTATATGAAGTAGGGATGAATCACTTTGGTTTTCAATCATATCTACTCTCTAGTCGAATTAGGCCGCGAATCAGGTGCAGGGACTAAACAGTGGTACATATGAGGGTAGATGGCTGGGAGATGTTGGCAGAGAATCTAAAGGAGAAAAAATGAAGTGGAGGATATTTATATTTGAGCGTGAGGTAAACGTTTAAGAGGGTCGTGTGACTGGAATAAGAAGGAAAGCAGACCGATAATAAGGCTGAGAGACAAGGCAGTGGTGTATATGAGTCGGGTGGTTTGAAGAAGAAGTAGAGCGAGAAAGTAGTGGAGGTATAATTAAGTCGAGTATATGAGTGTGAGCAAGAAGGTTTATGACTTTCCTAATTGAAAAAAAGGAGATGCAGTCTTGATTAATCCATTCACTAAAAGAGGTATCTTATATGAAAGGGAAATTTATCTGGTGGTAAAAGAAAATAATATAATAGTTTATAGTGATGATGGAGTTAGAACTTCTTAGTGGCATAGGGGGCTTCGCAGCATCTTTTCCTTAGCGATTTATTTAGTCCATTACACCTTGATATTCTTACGCACGTTATTTCTATGGTTTTAATATTGACGAAGTTTACATCAGTATAACACGATGGACTATTACAATACAATGAGTACAATAAATCACAACGAAACAGATGCCAGGAAATCCCTAAAGCCAGTTAGCATTACGGTTTTGAGTGCTCTGAGTCAAAGGTATGAAATCTAAGCCGCGACAGACATATAAAATGAGTTCCGTGGGTAGTAAGCCACTTCATGTGTTTGCATAATGTTGGCTACCTGTCATTTCATAGCGATACCATATACACTACAGACTGACTCACAGGGAAAGTAGCCATTACAACACAGGCAATGTTCATTTTGCATATTACGCTTTTTTATCATCTTTGTAAGTTCCTGGGGCAAACTTGGTCGATATCGGTAGAAAATAATTAACATCAAAGGTGTAATAAAGGTGCCAAGGAAAAAATGGGTGCTATGAAGCCATAGGTGTCACCTAGATTTCGACCCTCTGACCCAGTAACACCATAAAGGCTGATATTTTCGCGCCATAGCCCTCATTTGCAGGTCAGTGAGGCAAGTAATGAGAAAGGAAGATGAGGAGCCCTTTATGATTGCATGAGGGGAACCAGTGATGGGAAGAAGGTCTTTGGAATGTAAGAGATTCATTGGGAGGGACGGCGTGGAACGAAATAAAAGGAAGTTTGGTTTGGTGAGGGAAAACGAGATGGACAGAAGACAGAGATGCAAGCCAAGAAAGATAGTGTGGAGTGATATGAAAAGAGCTTGGAATGGTGGAGGAAGACGTGATGGAGACAGCTTGGTACGGTGGAGGATGAAGTGATGGAGAGAGCTTGGTATGGTGGAGGAAGACGTGATGGAGAGAGCTTGGTATGGTGGAGGAAGACGTGATGGAGAGAGGAGAGAGACTCTGGAGAGATGGCGTGGTTTAGTGAAGGAAGACGTGATGAAGAGAGGAGAGAGATTCAGATGGAGAGATAAGATGAAATGAGAAACGAGGGAGCTTTAGTGTAGGTACACGATGCAGAGAAGAAAATATGCATAAAGATTGTATGGAACGAGATGGGGAACTTGGCTTAGTGGAAGAAGACGTGATGAAGGAGGGATGCCATAAAGCGAGTCAAGGAGAAGCTTTGTCTGGTGTAGGAAGACGTGATGGAGAGATGACGTGGAGAGAGACATAAGAGAGGGGTAGCTCGGAGAAAGAAGGCGTGATGGAGAGTTGGTGTGGAATGAGTTATGCGGGAGATTGTTTGGTGGGGATGTGATGGAAAAATGTTGTGGTAAGTCACATGAAGAGGGTAGTTTGGTGGAAAAAGATGAGATAGACATGACATGTAGAACGAGAAGCGATGGAGTTTGATGTAGTGGAGAAAAAAATTGGTGGAGGGATGGTGTGGAATGAGATATGAGAGAGTTTGGTCCGGCTAAGGAGGACGTGATGAAGGTAGATGCGGCATGAGATGCAAGAGAGTTTGAATCATGTGGTGGAGGAAGACATGATAGAAAGATGGCGAGGAACGAAATGCTTGGCGGTACATTACAGTGGTGGATCCCTAGAGATGGAACCGAGGCGTAATAAGAGGCGGGTAAGTACGAACAAAGGTGAACAAAATAATTTACGACGTGAGGGGGAGAATGGTCTGGAGGAGGAGGGCGAGATGTACAGTGGTTCCTGGAGACGGTACTAGGGTGGCCGAGTCTCCGTTGAAATTGAGACGTAAGAGGAATCGAGAAATTAAGGACAAAGATTAGCAAAATAATTGAGGAGACATGGGAGAGTTTGGTCTTGTGGAGGAGGATGTGATGAACATAAATTCCTGGAGACGATATACTGTATTACTGGAGTGCTCAGTCCCTAGAAGCGGAATTGAGGTGTGGATGAAGGATTTGGACAGGTAAAGGATAAAGATGAGCAAAATCCTTTACGATAATGTTCTTCTTGCAATTAAGTTATATAATTATGTTTTTGCCAGAGGATGATCAAAATTTCCTGGAGACATTTTAGAGTGGTCGAGTCCTAGTGATGGAACTGAAGTGTATGAATAGGGCAGGTAAAGGTTGAAGATCATCATATCAATTTACTGTGTTAAAAGTGGGTGTTCGGAAGGATTTAATAGCTAAGAATGGGTTTATCATTAAGGTTTAATATATAAGGTATAAGAAATGTATAATAACGTACAAGCAAACTAAGGCCACATAAAAAAAGTATATATATTTGTTTAGCGTCCGCCCACTTCATTTTCTCATGGTCGGGCGGGCCTTTTTTTTTGGGGGGGGGGGGTTATAGCAGGATAAGCGAAAGACATCCATGGTATACATTCATAGCCGCATGGTATGGTAGAGATGTATGAAAGGCCATAGAAACCGTGTATGAAGCTAAGAAGAGACGAAAACATGAACATCTTGTTGAATCCTTTGTTTGAAAACATTTTGCCGTATTTTTAAGCATTAAAAAAAAAAAAAGTGAGGGTCGGGATCATTTCCACGGTCGGGCGGGGACGGTAAATAAGTAATTTTTTTTATGTGGCCTAAATTAGACTGTGAGAAATGGAGGGTTTAGAATAGGGTTAACAGTCGAGAGGGGGTTTATCTTCGAGGATACAAAATGATCTGTATGTATTTTAGGGAGAAAAGGTTTACAACCTCCTCTACCATATTTTCCTCTCACAGCTAGTATTTCCTTTTGCTGCGGGAGCAAGAGAGATGACGCTTCCTGCAATAACAGATGTTAGGTACAAGAATATTATCATGTTATTTTATAAACTTAGACCAAACCTTTTAGATATCCATGGTTTTCTTAATAATAATAATAATAATAATAATAACAACAACAACAACAACAATAATAATAATTTTTTTTTTTTATTATTATTATTATTATTATTATTATTATTATTATTATTATTATTCAGCTATGAGGTACATAATGCATGGAAATCGTTCTTAGCTACGGTTTACTCAACAGTGTGTAGGTGTCCCTAGATTGTGAAACATACAACCATATTCTGGCTGTCATAAGAGACTTTGTGATGCATTTTTCTTAGCGATTTATTCTTCATTTTACACCAAAGTTTACACTGTATGGTGTACATGTATATCTGCTTAATATCGACACACTTTGCATCAGTAAGATGCATGAAGATTATTCATTTGTGATGTTCAAAATAAATCACTGAAGAAAAGGTGTTAAGAGATCTCCAAGTACATGAATAACATAAAATGGCATACACAGGATGTTATGTAGTCTGAGGTTCAGGCGTGAACAAAAGTTAGTCGACATTTCTCTGCCGGCTGGGGCGGTAGAGGGTATTACATGAAGTATTTGTATGTAACAGCATATGAAGCACACAGCATAAGTACATGAGAAGGAAGGACACTCTGACCCGTACTCACGTCGGTTATGGAGGCTCCCTAACACCTTTTCCTAACGATTTATTTCGTTTACTTCATCGTACTGTCCGGTTCTGTGTTATATAAATCCTTCCAATATCGCCAGACTCTGCATTAATTACGTACAAAAAGGTACTGACCAGCCATATCCAAAAATAAATCGCCAAGGAAGAGGTGTTAGAAAGCCTCCTTACCCGACAAAAATACGGGCCTCTCTGTCGCTCGGAGAGGAATGAGGAAATGTGGATGGTAGGACACAGTGCTGGAAGAGGAGCGTAGACCAACTTTTCATATTGACTGCACCAACATAAGCCTTTCAGCCTGTGGACGCCATGCTACCGATCAGTGATTTAATTAAGCTTAGATGAGTAGTAATACAAGTGGTTGTTGGTGGCAACTCTTCCTTAGCAATTTCATTCTCCATATTACAGCCCAGTTTTCACTCGTTACATCATGGAAACAAACTATGTCAGCATGAAAGCCGTATAAATAGTATGGAAGCGAATGTTAGAGCGTCTTATGTAAACTACGAAGCTTCCTAGACCTCTCTAAGACCCCAACTCGTTCACTGTGACAGACTTTTTCGTAAGCAGAAAAAAATCGTCTGGTGATAGCTAGTCAAATATAAAATCCTACTGCTGGCCATCGGGTCCCAGGGGCGCGATATGTTCTAAGTGGCTGAGGAGACTTCGTAGCACCTCTTTCTTAGTTATTTATTTTGCCTATTACTAGTATGTCTTCACTGATTTGTATCGTTTTCATCAGGAACATAACAGAGGATCCTATGTACAATGTCCAGAATAAATCGTTAAGGAAGAGGTGAACTTTATCTGCTTGACCAACTCACTTCTCCCATCGTCCAGCTAAACTCCTGAATCTCACCATAGTCTGTCCGAACCCCATCACAGTCCCATATAAACTTCTGAATTCTGAATGAAGCCAGACCCCTGAAATTCAACTGTTCCAGTTTAAACATAACCAGTCTTCCTCCGATCTGAAACCAACCAGACTGAACATCCCTTCCAGGTTGAACCAAACCAGGCTGAACATTCCCTCCAGTTTAAACCAGCCAGTCTCAACACCCCCTCCATTTTGAACACATCCAGTCTGAACATCCCCTCCAGTTTGAACCCAACCAGTCTAAACGCCCTCTCGTTTGAACCCAGCCAGTTTGAACATCCCCTCGTTTGAACCCAGCCAGTCTGAACATCCCCTCGTTTGAACCCAGCCAGTCTGAACACTCCCTCCAGCTTGAACCAGTCCAACTAATCTGAATACCCCCTCCAGTTTGAACCCAACCAGCCTAAACCCCTCCCCCTCCCCAAACCTGCGCCCCCACCACGGTCCGGTTGGTGACCCCAGCCAAGGCCTTGCCCCAGCCCGTCTTGTCTCTCCTCTCTCCCTCTCCCTCCTTTCTCCATCCCTCCCTCTCTCCCCCCCACCGGTGCCCAAAATAGGTCGCCCCCAGGAGCTCTCGCGGGAGGCTGTCTCATGGCTGCCTCTGCCCTTAAATTCTTTTGTGCTATGACGTATTTTGATTTCTTTTAATTCTTGTTCCCATCAAGGGATTTTAATTAGTTTTGAGAGGATTTGTCGAAGTAGACGGGTTAAATACAGCCTTCATTTACCCCATTCACTGCTGCAGTTCTTTCCATATCATTATCACTATTGCCGTCATCATCGTCATCGTCGTCTTCGTTTTCGTCCTCATCATAATCCTAACCGTCTTTTCCACTAATAAATGGGATGGGAGGGCTCCAAAAACTGAAACAGGAAAGTAGAAAAGCCAGAGGACTATCGAGCAAAGTCTTAGTGAAGTGGTCCGCACATCCATGCACTTATTCAAGTCTTCGAAAGTCTTGGCTTTTACTTCACAGGCCAAACTATCCAAACAAAACAGCGCTTGATAATTAAGGCCTAAGTTGAATATAATCATCTGGTGGAGTCCTGCATCAAGTTTTCTTTAGCGAAATAAACAGTCTGGAGATACGTAAAGCTCGTAATTAGTACCTACCAGGCAGTACTGTAGAAGGCATAAGAGGCTTCGTAGCTCATCTTCCTTATATTCTGCACACTTCGCTTCAGTGTCCTCCTGTATATAACTGATGTGTACACTGTCGATAAAAACTATTTAAATAACACAGAATTATCTGAAGTTGCAAAATGAAAAGTATATCGCTAAGAAAGGGATGTTACGAAGCCATCTATGCCGCCCAGAATAAGGCCCAATGTTTTATCAAGTTACAACTGCTGCTACAAGATCTCTTACATATGGAGCAAAGAGAGAGAGAGAGAGAGAGAGAGAGAGAGAGAGAGAGAGAGTTTCCACAAGGAAAGGGTAGGAGTTGGGGGGTAGGCCGACGGATGGTGGGTTGGCGGAGCGCCTCTTTGATACTGCCAGCCCACAGTATCACGTTAGCGGTGTTACTCTTGTCATCAAGCTAAGAGATACCGTTGCCTAAAGTATATTTACTCTAATTTGACAAAGATTAATAGTCCCTTTCGGAGCGGTTGATGGCCACATATAGTCGGCTAGAGTTGATATGCTGTACTTAGTAACCAAGAAGATGCAGTTATACCGTTTAGCTATGATAATGCTTATCGAAACTCATGTAACTACGACTTGTATTTCAAGCTGTGAGTGGCCCACTGATGAAAACAAACCGACTAGTAACGGGTAGGTGGCCGGGTGGTGGGGTAGGGAGGAAGGCCTCATTGAGATTGCCACACCACAAGATCACGGTAGTGGCGTTACCTTTGCCATCAGGTTATATAGGGTGGCCAGCGAAACGGTGGCCAACTTCAGGAGGTAATTTTGAAGTTTGAGTGAATAATGTATAATTATCATTGGTCCAGTTCTCCACCGTTAAGGAGATTTAATTATTGGTGACCTTTTGGCCGAATAATTAGGGATACCATTTTCCCCATAAGGCCAAGAGTTACAGTACCTCTGTAACGGTTGACCATTAGTCCCATTGTGATATATTTCTTACTCAAAATTAAACCAAGATTAACCTTCTGAAGTTAGGCACGCGTTGCACAGGACACCTTGCATATTTTACAGGACGGTCACTGAAAAACGCATACCATTAATCTTAGCCATAACATATCCCGACTGCAAAATTACTGACTCCTTCATATTTCAGTCCTACTGTGTGTCCGAGCTAGCGAAGATTAATGGTTGTATTTTGAGTGGCTTGGAAATTTCGCTAACACACCAACCTTAGCGATTTATTTTGCATATTACACCTTAACTTTCTCTTGTTTGCTATCTATATAGTTATCATAGTTAATACCGACATAGCAACAGATAAGATGATGCTGAAGAGTAAAGTGCAAAAATAAATCGCCAAGGAAGAGGTGCTACACGAAGCTTCCTTTGCCATCTAGAATACGGGCTAAAGGTCCATTAAGTTACTGTTGATACAAGGTTTCTCTCACACGGATACAGAAATAGCAGCAGCATGGAGTAGGATATAGAACAGGAAAAGAGAAAAGATTGTTGGAATTGTAGTGAGAAAGAGAAGAAAGAAGTGCTATAATTTCGGTAATAGCTGAGTACTTTTTTTTTTTTTTCAGCTGAGAGTAATCATATCATGAGGATTAATGACAGTATAAAAAAAATCACTACTCTTGGTATTATGGTATAGATGGTGTGTGGCCGAGTTGACAGATAAAGTTCCATCAAGTTCCATTACAAGGTCTCACACACAAGGCGAGAGGAAGAGACAGGGGAGGGGTGAGGAGAGGCAGCAGGGTAAGGAGTATGGAGGAAGGAAGAGAGAGATGGGGGGGGGGGGGAGAGGGCGGGGGAAAGGGAGAGACAACGGAGGGGGGAAGGTAGCGTGCGGAGAGAGGAGGAAGGGAGACGTGGGGTGGGGGTGTGGGGTGGGGTGGTGAAGGAGGGGAGAGGAAGTTTTATTCAGACCATGCTACTACCCTAAAAGACGACGATGGCGGGGTTATTCTTGCCTTCAGATATAGGGAGAAAACTGTCTCTCAGAATCATTTCACAACATGGGATTTAGGACAACAATCACTGCTTTTTATACATATGGGTATCGTGGGGTAGCCGAGGAGATGGAGTTAATTTCCATCAAGTTACTGTACAGGCACGGGAAGAGAGCAGCAGCGTGGAGGAGTGAGGTGAGGTGGGGGGGTAGGTAGAGGGGTTGTGGTGGAGGTGGTGTGGAGGGGGATGTGGCCTCATTCAGACTGTCACCCAACAAGAACGTGTCTGCACTATTACACTTGGCATTCAGGAATGTTATTCTGCCCATAGCAGTACTACTCTTGCCTTGTCAGCAGTGGTACTCTTCCCATATCAGCAGTATTATTCTTGCCTTGTCAGGAGTGTTACTCTTGCCATGTCAGCGGTGTTGCTCTTGCCACGTCAGCAGTTTTACTCTTGTCATAAGGATATTTTATTCTTTGGGAGAAGTAGGGAGAAAAAGAACCCTTAATAAGACCAGAATTTATCGCTTAGGAAGATTTTTTAACCTCTTGAATGAGTGATTTTTTTTCTTTTTAGTTTACGAGTATTCTTGCTGCTACCAGACGATTTTATTCATCTTAGGACTGACGGGGTGTATTTAACTGCTGCTGTATTTACCCTCCTTCATTTCGGAATGGCAGTCCAGTGCTTTAAAAAATCGTCCAGAAATGTCAAGAAGAAAATAAAGAAGGACGTCTCGGACTCAGTGGGTTAAGACTCCAGTATATGATCATTTACTTCTATCCCCATTTCGGTATCATGGTTTGGCTGCTACTACAAGGCCTCTTATACATGGGGAGAGAGGGAGAGTAGCAGAGTGGAGGTGTGAAGAGGATGAGAGAGGTGGAGGGCAGGTTGTGGTAAGGTAGATGTGGGGGTAAAAAGATGGGGTGGTGGTGACGTTGTAATATGTAAACTAAATCGCTAAGGAATAGGTGCTACGAAGTTTCCTATGTTACCTAGAATGCGGCTGTATATAATCAGACATCGCGTCAAAATTATGACATCTCACTGTGGCCGAACTAGCGGAAATATAGTTCCATCAAGTTACTGCGGTTACAAGGTCTCTCACACTCATTGAGATAGAGAAAAGGAGTAGGAGCTAACGTGAAGCGCGCGCGCGCGGAGAGAGAGAGAGAGAGAGAGAGAGAGAGAGAGAGAGAGAGAGGTGGCGGGGTTTGACAGTGGGGTGGAGGGTAAAGTGACTTCATTCAGATCTTACAGAAGGCTTGGTGGCTTGGTCGGTTTGTGGTGACTTTGCAGTAGGAGGGAGCTCTAGAATCGTATTTCAGGCAGCATTGGAGGCTTCGCATCACCTCTTCCATTGCGATTTATGTTGCCTATTGAATCTCAGTATACTTATGTTATGGCAACTTGAAACAGAATAAGATGTAACATACAAAATAAAGAGCCGAGAAACAGGTGCTACGGAGCCTTTAGACTGGTGGGCTTGGGTGGGTACGAGCCCCACCTATTGCCACTAAGCTTGTGGGGTGGATGCTCAGTCTTCACAGTTTCAGCGCAACAAGGAAATAACTAAACTTAACACCGTGCCACTGTCTACTATCACTGTCTTCTGTTTTACCGTCTATGTCTTGTATCTGATCTACCCTCCTCCTAACGCCTCTCGGACTTGACTCTTTGCAGACCTTTCCACGTTAGCAGCATTTTGCTTGCCATCTGAGTAGTTAAATCATCATCATCATCATCGTCGTCGTCGATATCGTCGTCGCGATCTATTTTACCACCCTAGGATATGGTGAGGTAGGGCCCAGATAGCAAGAAAACCCTGACAGAGCGAGAATAAAGCATGAACTTCATAGAGAATTGAGTGAGAACTAAAGAACAGAAGACTGAGAAGAAAGGATATAATGAGAACTAAAGATGAGAAAAGACTGAGGGGAGGAGAGGAAGGATAGACCGTGAGCTGAAGAACAGAAGAGAAAGATGAGAGAAACGTGTTTATTCAGGAGTAAGGTGAATGTAGTCGCAACCAGAAATCTAGGACAAGATAATCGTTGACTTCTCTCTATAATACGGTCTCGTGGCATATGGTTGAGCAGGACAAGGTTCCATCTAGTTAATGTCGGTGCTAACCCTCTTCACACACACAGAAAAGGAGGGAGTTGGCTATTAGCGTGGAAAGGTGAAGTGGCGTAGAAAGGTGTATGGAGTGAGAATGAGAGGGAGGTGTGAACGGATTAGGAGAGGGTGGTGTTTGTGGTGAGATAGAGAATAGAGAATGAGTGTGTGAGGTGAGACGGAGAGTGGGGTCTGTGGGAGTGAGGAGGAGAGAAAGATGTAGATGAGAAAGAGGGGTGTATGGAATAAAAAGGAGAAAAATAGAAAAAAGGGAGAGGTGATGAAATGGAAGGAGATAAGGGTTGGGAGGATGGGTATTTGAGAGAGAGAGAGAGAGAGAGAGAGAGAGAGAGAGAGAGAGGGAGGGAGAAAGGAGGAAGGAGAAAGAGGTGTGTAGAGTGAGAAGAAGAGGTGTGTACAGTATGTGGGATGGGGGGTGGGGTGAGGAGTGGCCTCATTCAGTCTGCCATCCTACAAGATCACGTCACCAGCGGAGTTGCTCTTGTCCGACATTGATCCCTCTCCCCCGTTGTGGCACGTTCAGCATTAGTGAGCCTGGGGCCATTTTTCTTGTTCCCCCACACAACTTCACAACGCCTGACGGATATTACCCTAACATAACCCACGCTGCTCCGAGTTGCTATGTTCTTTTGCTTTCCCCTTTAGTTCTTACCTTGAGTTTATTCTCTTTAGGTACTTTGCTATGTCTCTTAATTTTTGTTCCTCTGCTCACACCTTTACACCAGCAGAAGGATATTACCCTAGCGTACGCCACCCTGTTCCGAGATGCTGTGTTCCTTTGCTCTCCCCTTTTAGTTCTCTTCTTAATGTCATCGTGATGTCTGCTTTCTTAACACTTACACTTTACACCACTATATGGATATTACCCACACTGCTCCGAGACGTGTGTTCTTGTTATCCTATATCTCTTCCTTTACTATATTTAGCGCGTTTACGTTAAGCTTACAAAGATTCCTAACCTTTTCCAGAACGATTGACGGGCAGGTGTAGTCGGATTGGACCATGAATTTGACTAGTGCTCAAGGAGATTCATTCTTATACCATAAAAAAAAAAAAAGATAATCGAATTTCATGCAACCATGACATTTTAAAGTTGTGAGTGGCCCAAGTCCATATGAAAAATAAGTTGTGGAATGTAGTTTCTTTCGGCTACTGCGCTTCGTTTTTTCACTAATCAGTTACTTGTCCCCAGCACTTTCACATGGATGCCGCGAGATGTATGTTCTTATCCCCTCTCTTTCTCCCATTAATTTTATAGGACTGGTCCAGTTTCCTCAGATGAAAACAAACTAGCTGCAGTAGTGTGGTTTTCCATTTGGCCGCCGTAGTGTGGTTTTCCATTTGGCCGCCGTAGTGTGGTTTTCCATTTGGCCATTGCGCTTCGTCTCTTGGCAGATCAATTTCTGTTGTCACCACACTTTGACACCGTTGCAGAGAGGAAATGCACAGTACGTTGTTATCCTCTGTTGCTTTCTTAACTCAAGCAGTTGGTAATATTCACTTACACTATTGCGCTCCATCTCCTCTTGATAGATATCAACTTCCTGCGCCCCACCTTCACACCGCTGGAGTCGGCTGGATCATATTAATAAAAAAAAAACGTCATTATTATTATTAAGAACTCCACATTATGTGGAGTCCTTATTGATATTGTAATTTTTTTTTTTTTTTTTTTAGGGGGGAATAGATCTAGAAGGCTGGCATTCCAAAACGGTTCGAGATAGACAGTAGAAATTTTCAAGAGTGATGTATCTTGGTTGCAGGCTTCTTTGGGCACATTTTTTTCCCTATCACTAGTGCCACACTAGCGCCCTTTATGTTATTTTTTTCAGTTTTTGCTCTCCTGCACAGCAAAAACTACTGAATCGATTGCTTTGCAAATGTTCCAGTATGTAGTCGTCAGCATACACTAGTGCACTTGGGTATTGATATTGAGATCCAACAAATACTTTTTGAAATGCTGAGGAAAATAAAAAATCGATGCCTCATGCTTGAAAGTACTAAATCGGTAAATATTTGGCCGATTTTGACCAAACTCGGTGGAAATGTAGTGGGTCATGAGTGAATATGATTTGCATAGTATGAATGACCTTGACTTTGATCTCAAGGTCACAGGTCAAAATCCCCCAAAACTCTTGTGTAATACCAAAAGTCCCTTAATATTATGTCCACAATGATAAAAGTATTTTCATCTGGAATGTGGAATTCTTCGAATATTTCTTCAGCAATTTCAGAATCCTAGTTATTATTATTATTATTATTATTATTATTATTATTATTATTATTATT
>JAGKTI010020354.1:6233-16382 GCA_018397915.1 Birgus latro | reverse complement strand
ACGGAAGTAAAACACGGAAGAAAGGTTGCTGGTTCTTTGAAAGCAGTGATAAGGAAAAGGGAAGTGACCACGGAAGTATAAAGGTCGCTGTATGACAGCAATGTGATACCAAGTCTAACGTATGAAAGTGAAGTTTGGACCTTGTTGGGAGGACACAAGTCAAGAGTGAGAGCACTGGAAATGAGGTATTTGTGAGGTGCATGTGCAGCTACGTGGAGAGACAGCTTGACAAACGAGGAAGTGAAGGTGCGTTGTGGTGTGAATGTAGATGTGATTGAAAGAGTTTGGAGAATTTCAGTGAGGTGGTTTGGCCATGTGGAGAGGATGGGGAGCGAGAGACTAATGAGGAGAGAGTGTATGAGTGAGGTGGAGGGGGGAGAGAGAGGGGGAGGCCAAGGATGAGATGGAGGGATGGAGTGCAGAGGTATATAAAAGAGGGGGGTGTGAGCTGGGAGCAGGGCAGTGCAATGGCGGGGACACGGTGACATAGAGGTGATTTGTTTGTGGTCACCCCTTATCGGATTAAGGCATCTGGAAATAGAGCGACAGGTGCGTGAATATGTGGGTGTGTGTGGGTGGGTGGTTGTTTGAGTGTGGGTGGTTACATGGGTGTGTTTGTAAATGGGTAAGTAAGTAGGTGGATAGCTGAACATGTAAGAGAGTAAGACAGTGTGTGTGTGGGTATGTGGGTGGATAGGTAGGTGTGGGTAGGTGGTTGTGGGTGGGTGGATGGATATGTAGCTAGCCATGGATGGAATGAGAGAGAGTGTAAATGTAAGGAAAGTGGGTGTGTAAATACTGATGGTGTTGGTGTATGTGCGTAGGGGTTAGGGTGTTGTGGAGTGGATGCGTGAGTGACAATGTGTGGCCATCCGTGGGTGTATGAAGGTGTAGGTGTGAGGATAGGTAAGGAGGGTGTGGGTAGGTAACTGAGGAAGTAGTTTAGTGTGGATGTGAGTGTGGATGTTGGTGGGTAGGTGGGTACGTGGTCAGCCAAGTGTCAGGTCAGTGAGTAGGTGAATGCAGTGGTGTGCGAAGAGGCAGTGTGGGTGTTGGTTGGTGTATGGGTCAGTATGTGGATCTTGGTGTGTGGGTAGAGAAAGTGTGTGTACGTGAGCTTTGGAGCGAATGTGAATGTGGTAATGATGGGAGATCTGAATGTAGAGTTGGAAATGTAGCAGTTGAAGGTGTAGTTGGTATGCATGGTGTGCCTGGAAGAAATGAAAATGGAGAACGAATGATAGGTGTGTGTGTGTTGAGCGAGAGATGGTGATTGGGAATACCTTGTTTGAGAAGAAAGATATTTATAAGTATACTTGGGTGAGACAGAAGGGTGGAAGGGTTGTTGACAGAGCATTGATGGACTATGTTGTTGTTTCCAGGAGTGTAATAGGAAGATTGTTGGATGTGAGAGTTTTGAGAGGGGAGGGTGGAGGTATGTCTGACCACTACCTGGTGGAGGGAAAGTTGAGAGTAGGTATGAGATGGGTGAGATCTAGGAGAGTTAGGTGTGGCAGGGAGGTTTTGAAAGTGAGTGAGTTAGATAAAAGAGAGAAAATGATAGAGTATCAGGAGAAATTGAGAGATCAGTGGTACACAGTGAAAGATCAGGAGAGTGGCAGTGTGGAGGAGGAATGGCAGTTGTTTAAGAGTGCTGTGGTGGGGCATGCAGAAGAGGTGTGTGGTGTGAGACGAGTGGGTGGTGGTGTAAGGAAAGGAAGTGAATGGTGGTGTGAGGAAGTAAGTATGGCTGTGGGTGAGAAGAGACATGCATTTGAAGCGTGGTTGCAGAAGAAGGATGAGGTGTCATATAAGAGGTATAAGGAAAAGAGGAATAGGGCGAGAAGGGTTGTGCGTGGTGCTGAAGTGGCAGCAGATGAGAGGTGGGGTAGGAGGATGACTGAGAATTTTCAGGAAAATAAGAAAATGTTTTGGAAGGAGGTGAAAAGGGTGCGAAAGGGAGAGTCTGGGAAGGAGGAGCGAGTAAAAGCAGAGGATGGAAGAACGTTAATCGAAATGGATGCTGTAAGGAAAAGATGGGTGGAGTACTTAGAAAGATTGTTGAATGTAGAGGAGGAAAGAGAGGCTGAGATTGTGGCAGTTGGAACGGTGCAAGGAATACATGTGTTGGGAGAGTTGAATGAATCCTTGATCACGATGGAGGAAGTGCAAGAGGCAGTAAAGCAGATGAAAACAGGGAAAGCTGCAGGTATGGATGGGTGTGCTGTGGAATGCCTGAAATGTGGTGGAGCGACTATTGTTGACTGGTTAGTAAGATTGTTGAATGTGTGCTTTGTGCAAGGTATGGTGCCAATTGACTGGGCAAGTGCTTGTGTGGTCCCATTGTATAAAGGTAAGGGTGATAAGTATGAATGTACTAGCTTTAGAGGTATAAGT
Organism: Birgus latro; assembly: GCA_018397915.1. Classification (NCBI taxonomy): domain Eukaryota; kingdom Metazoa; phylum Arthropoda; class Malacostraca; order Decapoda; family Coenobitidae; genus Birgus; species Birgus latro. Next base: position 13,985 of record JAGKTI010020354.1, on the reverse strand, counting down.
CTGTTGAGTGTGATAGGTAAGGTGTATGGTAGAGTGTTAATTAAGAGAGTTAGAGAGGGTACAGAGGGAGTGATTGGTGATGAGCAGTGTGGCTTTAGGAGAGGGAGGGGATGTGTGGATCAGGTGTTTGCTGTGAGACAGGTGTGTGAAAAGTATTTAGCAAAAGGTAAGGATGTGTTTGGGGCATTCATGGATTTAGAGAAGGCATATGATAGAATTGATAGGGAGGCTTTGTGGAATGTTTTAAGATTGAATGGGCTTGATGGCAGGTTACTAAAAGGAGTGAAAAGTTTTTATGTAAATAGTAGAGCGTGTGTAAGAGTGGGAAATACTGTGAGTGATTGGTTTCACGTGAGAGTGGGGCTGCGGCAGGGATGTGTGATGTCGCCTTGGTTGTTTAATATTTATATGGATGGTGTTGTAAGGGAGGTGAATGCAAGAGTGTTAGATGGAGGACTGAGTCTGGTGAATGATGGTAGAGAGTAGAATCTGAAGCAGCTGCTGTTTGCGGATGATACTGCACTGGTGGCTGATTCAGAGGAGAGATTGAGACAGTTGGTAGAGGAGTTTGGAAGGGTGTGTGAAAGGAGGAAACTGAAAATAAATGAGAATAAGAGTAAAGTGATGAAGTGTACGAGGTTGATAGATGGTAGGAGGATGAATATAGTTTTGAATGGTGAGTTGCTAGAAGAGGTTGAGTGTTTTAAGTATTTAGGGTCACATGTTGCTACGGATGGAAGAATAGATGCAGAAGTGAAGTTTTGAATTAATGAAGTTGGAAAGGTGCTGGGAGGAATGAAAAAAGTGTTTGGATGTCGTTCACTCAGAATGGATGTAAAGAGAAGGCTGTATGAGGGTGTTGTGGTACCGACTGCATTATATGGGGCTGAAACATGGAATATGGGTGTAGTAGAGAGGAAAAGTTTGAATGTAATGGAGATGAGGTATCTGAGGAGTATGTGTGGAGTGACGCATATGGATCGAGTGAGGAATGATGAAATGCGAAGGAGAACTGGAATTGTTCGGGAGATGGCTGATCGAGTTGAACAGAGGGTGTTGCGATGGTTTGGGCATATGGAGAGAATGGATAATGAGCAATTGGTGAAAAAGATAACTAGATCTGATGTGAGAGGTGTAAGGCTGAGAGGAAGACCACGAATAGGATGGATGGACAGTGTGAGGAGAGCGTTGGATGCGAGAGGGTTTTCTGTTGAGCAAGGAAGAGTGGCTGTGCGTGATAGAAATGAATGGAGAAAAATTGTGAATGAATAAATGATGACGCAGCCCTGAGGGGATATTCTCCTGCTTTTTGTCTGATCAGCTGATCAGGTCAGGTGCAGGTAAGGGGCTGGATCCATTATGATGTGCCAGGGGTAAACCAGCTTTGCTGTCGGGCTAAGATGCGAATGAATGTGTATGAGTGGATGAGTAAATTGGTAGTGTGTTGACCTGTCTCGGCTACCTCCCTTTTCTTGGGGGAAGCAGCCTAGGTATATGGATGGATATGGATGGATGTGGTTGTGGGCGTGTGGGTAGAGCAAGTGGGCGTGTGGGTAGAGCAAGTGAGCGTGTGGGTAGAGCAAGTGGGCATGTGGGTGGAGCAAGTGTGGGTGTGGGTTTGAGTATGTGGGTATTGGTGAGTATTTTCGGACGTCAGGATGTAAAATGTGGGTGTAGATGAGAATGGCTATGTAGGTGAGTAGTTAGGAGTTGGTGTGGATGGTGTAGATCGGTAGGTAGGTGTGGATGGTGTAGATCGGTAGGTAGGTGTGGATGGGATGGGTGGGATGGTAGTTGTGGATGGGGTGAGTGGGTTGGTAGTTGTGGATGGGGTGGGTGGGATGGTAGTTGTGGATGGGGTGGGTGGGTTGGTAGTTGTGGATGGGGTGGGTGAGTTAGTAGGTGTCGGGATGGGATGGCTGCGTTTGTAGGTGTGGGGGTGGGGTAGCTGAGTGATTGTTTGGCTGTGGTGTGGGTGGGTTAATATTTGTGGGTTGGATGGATGGGTCACTGTTTGGGTGTAGGTGGATGGGTATATATTAGTAGATGCGTGGGTCCATGAATGGGTGCGGATAGTAGCATGTGGGTGGATAAATTGTGTAGGCTAGTGGATATGTGGATGAGTCAGTCCGATGGTTGTTGGAGGCCAATGTCGATATATATATGTCTGTGAGTATGTGCATAGGTGTTGGTTGAAAGGAATGTGAAGGTGCTGTGAGTTGGGGGAATGTGAAGGTGTCGGTGATGAGAGAATGTGAAGGTTTCAGTGAGGGGGGAATGTAAATGAGTGGGTGAGGGGAATGTGATGTGGGTAGGTATTGGTTGGGAGGTGGGTGAAAGTGTTGTGGATAGGGGAAAAAGAAGTGTGTGGTAATCATAACTGCATTTGTATTCTTAGTGTATTAGGAAAAGTATATGGTAGGATATCTTTTGAGAGTTCACAGGGAAATAACAGACGAATTATTTGGAGAGAAACAGGGAGATTTTAAAAAGGGAAGAGGTTGTGTTGATCAGATATTCATTCTTAGGTATGCAACAATAATAATAATAAAAAATAACTAATAACATTGATAAATTACATCAAGAAGGAAGCATGCCTACTTAAACCTTCAACCAGATGTCACATCTTTGGTCATACAACTGATCTCCATTTTACGATGAACCAGCGTGTGATGAAAGGCTTATACGATGACTACAAGTAAGGACCTTTTCTGATATACAGCATAGCAAAGGTACTGTACGATCATCAGAACGCTGGCATATTCAATTGTTAGTTCCAAGATGGCCTCAGAACTACGTCACTATTTCGTGCGATAGTGTCAGTGATGGAACGCGAGTGTGATGGTGTGGCCCAACCAGCAAGTGATCTGCTGTGAAATTAAAAAACTACCAGAATAGATGAGTTGTAATCCAATGTTTATTGTTATTCTTTATGGCAAGGAGCAAGTGCAATGCAAGGAAGTAAAATAATTACCAGTTTAGGTGAGCTGGAAATTTGTTTAGACTTTAAGCAGGTGATCCTTGGCCAAAAACATTCCCACTGAACATATATTGACTAGATACATGACAAATCCCAAGGTGATGGATTTTATTCAAAGGCATCATCGTAAAACAGGGGTCGATTGTACTCCTTTTACTTCCACATAATTTAACTCTGTAGAGATTTTTCAAAGGAGACTTATCCAACTAGATGGCTAGATACAGCCTTTATCAAACAAATCACAACAAGAAATTGCTCTAAAGTTGGTATACAGTATTTGGAGGAATCGGTGCCACCAGCTGAAGGCATCCCTATCCAACACTTTATCATTAATTACCTTGAAAAGAGGATGATCTTGCTGCATATCTGAAAAATTTGTCTGTATTAGCAACTTGAGCATTATATATTTTAACTCATTCAATCTGGTGATATATTTTATATTTCAGTCTTGTTACCTCCAGACATTTCCATTCACCTAAATACTTTCTCTGAGCTTTGAATGGTTAGACACAAACTTTATTAATCCCTCAGCCACTGCATGTTACGAAATTATAAAGAAAATACTACAATTTTTTTGCGACTACGATTACTCAATATAAAAAAATAAACTTATGTAGGTCATGAAACAAGATTAACAGAAACTGAAAAAACCTGTTTGGTAGTAAGAAATACTGAAATGAAATTGCAGCAATATTACTTACCTCCATGGGGTGAGCAGATGACACTGGAGAAAGAAATGGTATGTCCTCAACCACTGATGATTACACTTGAAGGCGGCCCATCAGATCTTCAAACCCCAGTCAGTAAATTCCCGAAGTACCTGCGAAACTTTTAACAATTACCATTCTGTATATTAGTATCCTGTACATTGTTTGTTATACAATACAGGTATACTCCGGTTTAACGATGCAATTGGTTATGTAAAAACCCATCGCTAGGTGGGGTATCATGTATCGAGGAAGATGTAACATGTGAAGTACAGGTATACCCTGGTTTAACGATTTAACTGGTTAGGTAAAACCCCGTTGTTAGGCGGGGAATAGTATATCGGGGTACTTTTAACATGCATTTCAGTGTGGACCGTTTACCAGCGATGGATTTCCCCACAAACCAAATCCAAAACCCACCCAGATGAGCCCCAAAACAGGTATAAAAGCAATCTAAATGGCCTACCAGCTGTCAAGGAAGCTAACTTAAGCCTAACACCTGTAAATAACTGACTAAAAACCAACAAACAAAACCTGAAAATCATAAGGAATAGGTTAGAAAATGTCAAACGCCTCTCATCACTCACTTCTTGTCCATGTCCGGTCCTGGTCATCATCCTTGCTATCCCCCCTGAGGCTTGGTGACATGTGGTGCTCCCTAACACTCAATCCTCCTCCTCAAAGCCCTCAAACCCCATCTCCAGGGGAGGGTCAGAGAGCGGTGGTGATGGGGTGCGATGCAATGGCTCAGGCGGTGGCAATGGAGTGTGATGTGATGGTTCAGGCAGAGGCAATGGAGCATGATGCGATGACTCAGGCGGTGGGGATGAGGTGCGATGCGATGGCTCTGGGGGTGGTGACGGAGTACAATGTGATGATAGAAGGGGTGGTGATGGGTACAGCTGCAATGACCCGTGAGGTGGCGAGGGAGACCGCTGCGATGAATGATGAGGCAGCAAAGGAGTCAGTTGCGGTGGCTCACGTCGTGGCAAGTGAGACAGAGACATTGGCCAAGGTGGTGTGGGAGATGGAGGCCAAGATGAGGAAGGCAGTGATGGAGAGGCTGAGTGCATTAGTGGAGACTCAGGTGACAGGGATCAGCTGGAGGTTAGGTCCAGCACTATGGACCAAGCACGTCCTCGTCGGGAGGTGTCCCTTGGGGTTTCTCTGCTGATTGAAGGCTGTAGAGATGCTCTGCTGGTTGAAGGCTGTGGAGATGCTCTGCTGGTTGAAGGCTGTGTAGATGCTCTGCTGGATGAAGGCTGGGGAGATGCTCTGCTGGTTGAAGGCTGGGGAGATGCTCTGCTGGTTGAAGGCTGGGGAGATGTTCTGCACGTCGAGGGCTTGGGAGACGCTCTGCACATCGAGGGCTGGGGAGATGCACTGCACGTCGAGGGCTGGGGAGATCCTGTGTGACGTGGTGGTGTGGTGGGGGCCTGCTTGAAGAAAGTTGTGATCGAAGTCTGCCTGGCCACTCTCTTCTTCTCCTCCAGCATCGTCCTGTACACTTTCATCCCCTCCTTGAGCTGATTAGTTGTGTCCTTGCTTCGTCCTGGGAGGGGGTCGTGTGTCTGCATGAGGTCAATTATCTCGTCCAGCTTCATTAGCATGTCCTTTAGGATTTTGATGTTCAGACCTCGGGCCTCAGGGACGACCTCCTCCTCCTCCTCTACCTCCTGGTGCATCTTCTGGATCTCCATATTGAGGAGCTCCTTGTTGCTGAGCTCCTCACTGTGGCTCTCAAGAGCCTCCTCCATGTCATCCTCGTTGACCTCCCCGAAGTCCAACTTGTGCAACAATATCACTATGTCCTGCCGCACACGCTGCACAGGCGGGGCTTGCAAGCCCTTGGGGAAGCCGGTGAAGGGGTGCACGCACTCTGGCCACAGCTTCCGCCACACACCATTCATGGTCACCTGGCTAACCTCACTCCATGCTGCAGTGATATTCTCTAGGACATGGCGTATGTTATAGCCCTTCCAAAACTGCAGCACTGTTGTCCTGTCATCACTGTCGCAGGCCCTTACCAACTGCTGCATAGCATGGCAGACATAATAAGCCCTGAAGGCAGCGATCACTCCTTCGTCCATTGACTGCAACAAGGACGTGGTGTTGTGGGGCAGGAACACCACCTCAATAGTGCTGGACCATTCCTTCATCGCAGGAGGATGGCAAGGCACGTTGTCCACCACCATGAGAAATCTGTTCACCAAATTTCCATGCGAGGCATACCTCTTCAGCACACGAGAGAGGTATGAGTGGAATTATGACGAACAGATATCTGAAATCAGCCATGCCTTCTTGTTTGACTTGCAGTTAACCCCAAGGTTCTCTTCGACATACCCCACAAGAGCCCTAGGATTCTCGGAGTGGTAGGCAAGGAGCAGCTTCAACTTGAGGTCTCCCTCGGTGTTGCTCCCCAGCAGTAGTGTCAGCCGGTCCATCGAGGGCTTGAATCCTGGTGTAGAACTTTCCTCCGTTGCAAGATATGTGTTATGCGGCGTGTTTAAGGGGTGACAACTCGCTCCTTACACTCGGCGCCTAGAGCGGGGTCCTCTTTCTAGACCGGGCTGGGTATACTTAGGGCAACTAAGAGGAACAGGGCATAAAAACACTCAGCAACAAACCTTACACGCGTATTACCTTAATTCTTACAATGACAATACTGACAGTGGCACACTTTACACAAGAAATAAATTAATACAAGGGACAGGGCCGGAGGACTCTGGAGCAGGTAGCGTAGCCAGTGTTGCTTCTGGGGAGGGCCTGATTGTAGGAAGGTGGCCCAGGGTGGCAGCCTTCGTCAGGAGTAGAACAAGCTGCCGTGAGGGTGTCCGGGGTCGTCGTCAGGAGGCTGGTCACTGCTGGGTCGTCTGGGGCCTCGTCAGGAGGCTGATCACTGCTCGGTCGTCTGGGGCCTTGTCAGGAGGCCAGTCACTGCTGGGTCGCCTGGGGGGGGCCTTTGTCAGGAGGCCCGGTACTGCTGAATTGTCTAGGAGGGTCTGGGGGGGGGCAGTGTGGTAAGAGTGCCCGTCTCTAGGGGGACCCGAGGGTTGGGGCGTAAGGGCTGGACCCGAACAGGGAGAGAAGGCACCACTGCAGAGCATGGCGTCGTCGGGCTGGGAAGGAGAGGTTATGCCCCAGGGTCTTGGGGACGTCTCAGCGGGACCAGGGACTGCGGTCTCTCTTCGGCTGGGCCTCCGTCAGGGGTTTGCTGCGGCATCCCGTCTCTGAAGAGTCTGTCAGGGTCGAGGTCTGCCTGGGGCCTGGTTGTAGGACGTGGACCCCAGGTCTCACAGGGCCTCTCCAAATCTGCTCCAGCTGCTGCTCCTCAGGTAGAGTGCTCCTGTGCAGGGATGGGGTGAGGATACTCGAGCAGCCACTCAACCGGAGTTTGGCAAACAGGAGAAATCCTCAGGAGGGGAAGGCACTGGGGTAGGGGGCGAGGGGCGGCAGGGCTGGTGGCTGTCGCTATGTCCCTTAAGGTATGGAAGGCAGAGCGGCTAGTGGCCGTCTCCTGCCTCATGCGGCAGAAGGTTGTCACTGAGGGTTCGTGCCCCTGGCTGGCTGTGGGTGTAACACGGTTGGTGTGTCCGGTTGGTGTCCGTCGGCCGCCCACGGGTGTGGCTAGGGGCCGTCACCTGAGAGCTGTGCCCCACGAGGACTACACCCCCAGTGCGGCTGGAGGTTTTCACAGAGGTGTAGGTCTGGCTAATGGCCGTCACCAGTGACCTTCTTCCCGGATTTGTTGGAGGGAGGACGTGGCTAATGGCCACCGCCGATGTTGGGAGTCTGCTGCTGGAGGTGCGGCTGGTGGCCGTCACTTGTCTGGGGGTGTGGCTGTTGGCCGTTACCAATTCCCTCTTCCCTGGAAGGTTGTTACAAGAGCAGCTGGTGGCCGGTTCTCCCTGTGCACGGCTGGTGGCCGGTGCCCGGTGTGAGTGAGGGAGGGAAGCAGCTACGGCTGGTGGCCATCTCCTGCTGGCTATCTGGGGCTAAAAGTATAGCCCACCCTGAACCTGACAAGAGCTTTTTTTTTTTTTTTTTTTTTAAGATTCGCCACAC
>JAGKTI010020353.1:4259-16382 GCA_018397915.1 Birgus latro | reverse complement strand
CCCACGTACATGGCCATAACCACCCTAACCAGCCACTCTTCCAACCCTAGCTTTCTCATTGCCCACTTCACCACCTCTCTAGGGACTCTGTCAAAGGCCTTTTCCAAATCAACAAAAACAAAATACAATTCCCTTTTCTTTCCAATATATTTTTCCTGAAGCTGTCGAACAATGAATATGGCATGAGTGGTCCCCCTGCCTGGTATAAACCCAAACTGCATCTCATTGATATTCACTCTTTCTCTAATCATACCTTCTAGAACTCTCTCCATTACTTTCATTATCTGATCTAAGAGCTTTATACCTCTGTAATTTCCCCTTTCCAGGGCATCACCCTTCCCTTTGTACACATTTACAATTACACTCTTCAGCCAATCATCTGGGACCACACACTCATATGTAATCATATTTATCAGGTCAGTGACTAGCCTCACCCCAATATCTCCTGAGGCCTTCAACATTTCAGCAGTCAACCCAGACACACCTGCCGCCTTCCCCACCCGCATCCTGCCTATTGCCTCACTCACAGTAGGTGCGTCAATCAAAGGCCAAGGCCCAAACACTGGATCACCTGGCTCCAAACCTTCCCTATCCCAATCAAACTCCTCATTCAACAACCGGCTATAATGCTCTCTCCATGCATCTTTAATATCCTCACTGTTTACCACTACCCTTCCTTCATCATTCTTCACACACTGCTCACCTACAATGTCCCGATTATCTCTCTTCACCTGATTTGCCACCCTAAAAACCATATTTTTCCTTCCTTCATGAATTAGATTATCAAGTAAAAGTCTCTGTGACTCAGACTTCGCCCTGTATACCTCTCTTCTAGCCCTGCGCTTGGCAGCCAAGTACTCCTCCCTGTTACCACCCTTCTTCCATTCCCGGAAAAGCCTTCTCTTCTCCTTAACTGCGGCTTCTACACCCTCATCCCACCACCAAGTTACTTTATGTCTTGGTGGGCCTCTTGTCTAACCGCATACTGCATCGGTAACTCTCAAGAGGTTGTTCTTAAGGGCTCCATACTGTTCATTAACGTCTCTATCTTCGGCTTCCTGTTCAGCCACCACTCTCCTCATCTCACTATAAAAGGCATCCCTTACTGATTGGTTTCTCAGCTTCCATATTTTCCTCCTAGGTACATATGTCCTCCTTCTCATCATTCGTTCCTTAAGCACCATGTCACAGATCAACAGTTTGTGCTGCTGCACACACTCCTCGCTTCCTATAACTTTAACATCCCTCACTAATCTCCTATCAACCCTCCTGACCAGAAAATAATCTATCTGGCTACTATTTCCCCCGGACTCGTGCGTAATCAATCTACTCACTCGTTTTCTAAAATGTGTGTTGCACACAATCATGTCCATAGCCTCCCCAAACTCGAGTATTCTTTCCCCTTCTGCATTCCTCACACCATATGCACATCCTCCATGGACTCCTTCATAACCTTGAGCTGCTTCACCAACATGACCATTTAAATCCCCTCCCAGAACCACTACCTCATCATCACCCATACCACCTACTACATGTATTAAATCATCCCAAAATCTATCCTTCTCTGCGTCATCCAATCCTACCTGAGGAGCATATGCTGATATAACTGAAACCGTCACCCGTCCGATCAAAATTTTCACTACTATTATCTTATCACTTACTCTCATGACATTCATAACATATTCCACCCATTTCCCCGCAACCAACACACCCACACCCCCATATCCGTCAGTTCCCCCCTGCCAAAACAACTTATAGTAGCAATCCTTCCCAGCAATCTTTCTGGCTGATCCACCCCTGTACCGGACACCCACTGATAGGGTAGCCTCCTGGGGCGCTACTCCCAGGTTCGGGCCCCTCTCTAATGAGCGGAAGCGGCAGCCTGGGAACCTCAATGCCCTGTACCCTCTAGCACAGGTTCGAGCCCCATCTCGCCCCGGACCCATGATCTATGCCGGCGGAACCCCAGTCAAGCCTCCCCCCAAAGTCCGCCACTAGGTAGCGGGGGCAAAGTTTTCTGGCCGCATGCCCTTGCTGGCGTCAACCCCTGTAACGTAGTGGGGTACGTTGTGTGATATGTAAAGCGCATGTGGTGTAGTGCATAGGATAGTTAGAGGAAATGTTTGGGAGAGTATGCTGGTCTACTCTCCATGTTACTGTCACACTGAAAAGATCAGCAAAGGAGGATGATTAGGTAGCTAGTGAAAGGAGCTCCAGCTCTCCCTATCACCAGCATTCCATTCCCCTTGGGAGTACTACCCTGTTCGGCCCGTGCTACAGCCTCCTCCTACAAGTTAGTTGTTTTTATGGGGTGGGGCACTAACCCACCACCAACCCTTTTAGTCGCCTCTTATGACAAGCAGGGATACTGGGGAGAATTCTTGAAAACCCCCTACCCCCCAATCATCCCCCAAAGTACCACACAATTACTCTCCACAAATACACCACATCACTAACATACCCAACATCATCCTGGGTGGTGATTTCAGCGCCAAGGTGTCGGCCTGGTATGTCAACAACCCTGACACAGACAGAGGGCTGGCACTACAAACCCAGACAGATCACCTTTTCATACTCAATCATCCCAGTCTTCATGCCCATATCCCACACCAAGCCCTCTTCCTCCCAGACATCACCTTCTGTTCCCCGAACCTCGCCCCCACAACTTCCTGGAGAGTCTGACCACCTCCCAATCATCATCACTACCAAAACCAGAATCACCCCATCTGGCCACAGACACACTTACACTAATTATAAGAGAGCCAACTGGGAGGCCTTCACAACTGAAACAGAACATCACTTTGAAACATTAAACAGTACATCCATCACAAACATCAGCACCGCTATGCACACTTTTAATACAGTTATACAAAATGCAGACAAGAGACACATCCCCAGAGGCATTAGAAAAGACACAACTCCAATTTCACACCAGAAATTCAAAGCCTCATCAGACAACGAGACACACTACGACACTCCCGAACACCACATACGCACGACACCATACAACAAATACAAGAACTCAACACTCAGATAAACAATAAAATATCAGAACAGCAAACACTAAATTGGAATAATTATCTCCAAACTCTTGATCACAAAACAAACATCAGCAAACACTACAAAACACTAAACAGCATCACACTCTCTAACAGCAACACTACACAATCACATGCTGCCATCACAACAACAGACACCATTCCATCTAACAAACAACAAGCAAACACTCTCATCAATCACTTTTCACATGTCAGCCATCTAAACCCTCATCGTGACGACCGATGTATCATCCGACGTAAGAGACAGTTCCCCACAGACCCAGAGTTTGCACCTTTCACTTACAACCAGACGAAGCACGTCATCAGCAGCCTCAAGCACTCATCTGCCTGTGGACCAGACAACATAAGCAACATACACCTTAAACACATTGGACCACAAGGCATACAAGCACTCACCAGCATATCAAACTACAGCTACTCACACAACATAATACCCAACATCTGGAAGCATGGCATTATCATCACTATCCCCAAACTCAACAAAGACCCCACATTACCTTCCTCACACCACCCCATCACACTCCCCTGCACCCCCTCCAAAGTCACTGAAAGACTGGTACTACAACTAGTTACACCTCACACCCCCCTAGCCCCATCACAACATGGTTTTAGGCCACTACACCCCACAAACACTCTTCTTACAGACCTCACACAGAGAGTTTTTGATGGTATGAAATCAACTAGGCCACCACATAGAACACTCCTTGTCACACTAGACATTAGTAAAGCTTTTGATTCCATCCCCCGCCACAACCTCACAAACAAAATATTCAACACAAACATGCACAATAACACAGAAAGATGGCTAGCAAACTACTTAGCAGGGAGATATGCACATGTAACTTTTGCTTGTCGGTCCTCGAACATCAGAAACTTCAAAAATGGTGTCCCCCAAGGGTCTGTCTTGTCTCCTACACTCATCAACCTATACATGCATGACATACCCACACCCCACACACAACAAATACACATAGCTTCCTGTGCAGATGACATAACACTTACATGCACACACCAAAATGCAAACACAGCCACACAAGTCCTCCAACCTTACCTCAATACACTACATGAATGTTTCACCACAAACAGACTCAAAATAGCCCCAGCCAAATCTACAGTGACCCTTCTCACAAACTGGACAGCAGAACACAGTCACATTCCACACCTCACCATAGACAACACTCCCCTACCACACACACACACACAAAATCCTTGGTGTAACATACAATACATCAGTGTCATTTAAACAACACATCACAAACATCAAAATAAATTAATGCCTAGACTCAGTGCCCTGAAGTCACTTGCCCATACAACATTTGGACACAACAAAGAAAGCACCACCACAGTATACAAACAATATATACATTCAGTGATGAATTATGCAAGCCCTGCTTGGGCTCATAACCTCACTAAAACACACTACAACACTCTTCAGACCATATAAACCAAGGCCTTAAAAATAATCACAGGCTGCACAGCTACTACACCTACAGACCACCTACACCAAGAAACCAAAGTCCTCAAAGTCAAGAATCATCTAGACATGAGAGACACCCAAATTCTCGCTGCAGCCTCCACAAACCCACAACATCCACTAAACTACATGGCAGGACATCCACACACACCAAGGAACATCAAAACAACACGCAGCATACGATATCATACACAAATACTATCATCTCTTCCCCCCTGCCTGCCTCAGACCAGCTTCCAGAAGCATATTCATACTCATATCACTGGCTGTTCCATTCAGTCACTCAAAGACAACACACAGCTGCCTGCACGGCCTCCTGATATCCATCCTTCTGAATGCTATCTTCCCCGTGAGGACAAGGTCCACCTGGGCAGGCTGAGATGTGGGCTTCATCCAGCCCTCTTGAGTTATCAGAAGAGGCTGGATGACTCCGTCGCTGATGCCTTTCCAGGATGTAACACAGCACTCCATACTATTAAGCACATCATGGAAGACTGCATTACACACAATCACCTACGCCAATAACACAACATACACTCCTTGAGAGCTCTGTGGAAGAGCCCGGTCTCTGCTATGGCCTTCCTTAGGGAATCGGGGCTGTTCGGCTAGACTGTCTAGGGAACAACTACTACTACTGAATTATTTGATGGGTAATGAACCAATCACAAAATTGAGAGAAGAGAAAGATTTGGGAGTGCTGGTCCAGGATAGTTTGGCACCTGAAAAACACATTAACAAGAGAGTTAGAGAGACGTATAAACTCTTGACTAACATAAAAGTAGCATTTCATGAATGATGAAATGATGAAAAAATTGATAGTGGCCATGATCCGCCCCAGGTTAAAATATCCAGGAGTAGTGTGGCTCCCACACAGAAAGAAAGATATAAACAAGATTGAGAGAATGCAAAGAACAGAAACCAACATGGTCCCCAGCCTGGCAGATCTGTTGTACAGAGAGAGGCTGGAAAGGCTGGATTTGCTTCCTTAGAGGAAAAGAGAGAGAGGGGCACTGTTCAGGGCTGTGATGGGAGTACATAAAATTGACAGAGAAGATCTGTTTGTATGGAATACGAGAGTAACAAGAGGACACGGAATGAAACTGAAGAAGCCAAGCTGCTTGAAGGATATCAAGAAAATATAGTTTTCTTTACTTTCCTTATAGTTGCATAGCCCTGTGGAATAGCCTGGAAAAGAAAGATTATCTAGTCCAAAAACTTAAACAAGTTCAGAGCAAAATTTCACTAATTGAGAAACAGAGACGGGACCACACGAGTATAGCTCATTTCCTGTATATCACAACTAGGTAAATACATATATAAAACATCTCATCCAAAAGTTATGAAAGTAAGCAATGGAAAGAGAAAAATAAGATGCCATGCAGGTAAATATGAGCCATCACCACAGCAGGGAGTGATTTGTTCTTTCTCTCTCTCTCTCTCTATTATATATGTACTGTACTGTTTATATGTTTATCTGTCTATCTATCTATTGCCAGGTGCCTTAATCCCCTAAGGGGTGGCCACAAACAAATAGCCTCCATGTCACCCTGTCCCCCGCCATTTCATTGCCCTGCCGCCAGTTCTCACACCTCTCTCTCATTTACTTCTCCATTCCATCCCTCCATCACATCCTTTGTCTCCCCCCCCTCTCCCCCCCTCCACCTCACTCACATACACTCTCCTCATCAGTCTCTCACTCTCCATCCTCTTCACATGGCCAAACCACCTTAATGTGTTTGTGTTTCTCCTAACACTTCCTATCACATCTACATCCACACCACAACGCTTCCTCACTTCCTCATTTGTCAGGTTGTCTCTCCATGTGGCTCCACACGCTTCTCTCAAATAACTCATTTCCACTGCTCTCACTCTTGACTTGTGTCCTTCCAACAAGGTCCAAGCTTCACTTCCATGCATTAGAGTTGGTATCACAATACTGTCGTGTAGTAGCTTTTTCACTTCTGTGCTCATTTCCCTGTTTCTTATCACTTCTTTCAAGGAAACAGCAACCTTTCTTCCCTGTTGTACCCTTTCAAGCACTTCAACCTCTAAACTTCCATCCTTACTCATCACGCTACCTGAGTACTTAAACGCATTCACATTTTCCTTTTCCTTCTCATCCAACCTCACTGTACCTTCACTGACTTCACTTCTCCCTAAGACCATCACTTTACTCTTCCCTGCATTCAACTTTAGATTCCGCTTCTTACACACTCTCCCAGACTCATCCACCAAGCCTTGCAGCTCCCCTTCGTCTTCACTTAACAACACAGTATCATCTGCAGACAACAGTACTGGTAGTTTCCAAACACTGCCCTCTCTCACTAGTGCTGCTTGAACATCCACTGCCCTACCTTGTTTCTCTTTTATAACCCCATCCAAATACAGATTGATCAACCATGGAGACATGACACATCCTTGTATCAATCCATCCATCAAACAGAAACATTCACTCAGTTCACTATCCACACACACTGAAGCCTTAGCACTTTCATACATACTCTTCACGGTCTTCAAGAACTTCCCATCTACTCCATATACATTCTTAATACTTTCCACAATCCTTGTCTGTCCACCCTGTCATATGCTTTCTCCAAATCCATGAACGTTGCATACAACTTCTTTCGCTTCTCTAGAAATTTTTTCACTAAAGTTCTAAGAATGAATATCTGATCTACACAACCTCTTCCCATCCTAAAATCTCCCTGTTCTTCTCCAACTAATTCCTCTGTTCTTTCCCTAACACTGTCAATAAGTATCCTACCATATACGTTTCCTATTACACTAAGAAGGCAAATGCCCCTGTGATTACCACACACTTCTCTTTCTCCTTTTCCTTTGTACATGGGAATAATTATACCTGACTTCCAATTCTCCAGGACTCAACCTTTCTCCCAGGCCAATCTGCACATCTTCCATATCCATTCTATTTCTATCTCTCCCCCATGCTTCAGCACTTCACTACACACTCCATCAATTCCTGAGGCTTTCCCCATTTTCACTTTCTTCATTACTTCCACAACTTCCATCCTACTGATTTCTTCCTCTCTTCTCATATCCCTCCTTCTCCCTTCCATTCCCCAGCCACTTATACTTGCATTACTTTCATTCAACAATTCCTTAAAGTTCTCTCTTCATCTGCTCACTTTTTCTCTCTTCTCCACTAGTAATCTACCATTTTTGTCTTTCACTGCCTAACTCTCTTTACCTCTTTCCAGAACATTTTCTTACATTCACTCCACTTTACACTAAAATTCCCTCCAAATTCCTCATCCACTCTTTTCTTACTCTCTCTTACTAATCTTTTCACCTCTCTCTTCCTCTCTTCATATAACTGTCTCTCACTAATCTTTTCACCTCTCTCTTCCTCTCTTCATATAACTCTCTTTTCCATCTCCCAACTTCTTCAATGCCCCTGTTTCTCATCCACTCACTATATGCTTTCTTCTTTTGTGCCACAGCCTGTCTCACCTCTTCAGTCCACCATGTGTTCCCTGCACCCCCTTTCGTCTTCTCTTCACCCAACACACCACCTCACATGCTGCACAGAGTTCTTCTGTGAATATCTTGCATACACCTTCCACGTTCCCCATCGTCTCCACCCTCTGTTTACCCAATTCTCCTTTTCCCTCTTATATTCTGCCATTTTTCCATCCTCTTGTAACTTTTCCACCCTCCTTGTAAGAACTACTTCCTCCTGTCCTTCCCTTCTTCTGTTTCTCCATTTCGTTTGGACAATTCTGATGCCACCAAGTGGTGGTCCGAAAGTCCATTCCCCTAACCTCTGTATACTCTTGCATCCATTACACACCTTCTCATCCTTTCGTCCACACACACATAATCAATCATTGCCTTCCGTTCATTTAGTTCACCACCCACCCTTCTCATCACTCGCCACGTATATGAATTGATCATTTTGTGTCTGAAGAGGATATTAGCTATCACCAACCCCCTCCCGGCACAAAATGGCCACTAAAGCACTGCCATTCTCATCCATCTCTGCAGGCACACCCTGCTCACCAACTACTCCATTCACCTTCACATTCCCTACCTTTCCATCCATGTCTCTAATCAGAAACACTCTCTCATTCCTTTCAAACTTTTCCATGCACACTTCCGCTTTTGTCCAGAACTCTTCTCTCACTCTGCTTGCACCATCTTGCGTTGGCGCATACTCGCACACAATTGCCCACATTTGTAGTCCAACTTTGTCTTACCCACACAATCCTTGAGCCAACTGTTACATACTCTCTTATAGTCTCCTTACATCTGTTACTCAGAACAATACACACCCCTTCTTTTGTCCTCTCTCTCTTTCTCTTTCTATAGGTGAGGATGAGAGGGCAAAAGGAGTTTATATTTGTTTCGTTTTCATTTCATTTCGTTTTTGAAGGCTCCAACATGCTTGCATGCATTGGCCTTGGTCACCTTATGGCGGCTCTCCATGCTGCTCGATATGTGGCAGCCTCCCTGTTCAGTCTCTTAACCCTGAGTTCACACTTAATGACCTTGTCCCATGTCTTCCTCAGTCTACTCCTCACAACCCCTCCCCCAATATTAACACTTCTCACTTTCTGCACCCAGTTATCATCCCCCATCCTTTCCACATGCCCAAACCATCTCACTCTACCTCTCCTCATCACAACACCAATACACTCCAGTCCCATCCTACCTCTCAACTGTTTGATCGTAAACCCAGCCCCCCTAGGCCTTGCACGCAGGGACGCACTGCACATCCACCTAATCATTGTCATTTCTGTACATTTGAGCCTGTATTGTTGAGAGTAATAGATGGAAGGAGAATATAAGAGATTATAGATCAGTTGGCTCAAGGATTGTGTGGATAAGATTGAAAGTTGGTTATAAATGTGGGTGATTGCATGCGTGTATGCCTCAACACAAGATCGTGCAAGCAGAGTGAGACAATAGTTCTGGACAAATGTGGAAGCGTACATGAAAAAGTTTGAAAGGAATGAGAGAGTGTTTTTGATTGGAGATATGAATGGAATAGTAGAGAATGTGAAGGTGGATGGAGTAGTTTGTGTTTGGGGTGTGCCTGCAGAGATGGATGAGAATGGCAGTGCTTTAGTGGACATTTGTGCCAGGAGGGGGTTGGTGATAGCTGACAGCCAATACCTTCTTCAGACACAAAATGATCCATAGGTATACGTGGCGAGTGATGAGAAGGGTGGTTGGTGAACTGAATGAACGGAAGGCAATGAATGATTATGTGTGTGTGGATGACAGGATGAGAAGGTGTGTAATGGATGCAAGAGCATATAGAGGTTGGGGGAGTTTGGTGATAATCAAGGTCCATATGAAATGGAGAAATAGAGGAAGGGGAGGACAGGAGGAAGTAGTTCATACAAGGAGGGTGGAAAGGTTACAAGAGGATGGAAAAAGGCAGCATATAAAAGAGAAGTGTAGGAGCAGTTGGTTGACAGAATATAAGAGAGAAGTGGAGGAGCGATTGGGTAAATACTGATTGGAGCAGATGGGGGACTTCGAAGGTTTGTGAAAGATATTCACAGAAGAAATCGGAGCATCATGTGAGGTGGTGTGTGGGATTAAGAGAAGACAAAAGGGGGTGCAGGGAACAGCATGGTGGAATGAAGAGCTGAGACAGGCTGTGACACAAAAGAAGAAAGCATATAGTGAGTGGATGAAAAACAGGGGCATGGAAGAAGTTGAGAGATGGAAGAAAGAGTTGTGTAGAGGAAGAGAGAGGTGAAAAGATTAGTAAGAGAGGGTCAGAAGAGGGTGGATGAGGACTTTGGAAGGAATTTGTTTGTAAAGTGGAGGTAATGTAAGAAAATATTCAGGAACAAGGTAAAGAGAGTTAGACAGGGTATCAGAGAAGTTAGTCAGGGAGTGAAGGATAAAGATGATAGATTTCTAGTGGAGAAAGGAGAAGAAGTGAGCAGATGGACTGAACACTTTAAGGAATTGTTGAACATAGAGAATGAAAGTACTGCGAGGATAATTGGCTGGGGAGTGGCTAGGAGATGGAGGGATGTGAGAAGAGAGGAAGAAATCATGGAAGTTCTGGAAGCAATGAAGAATGTCAAAATGGGGAAAGCCCCAAGAATTGAGGGATTGTGTGGTGAAATGCTGAAGCATGGGGGAGAAATAGTAATAGAATGGGTCTGGAAGATGTGCAGATTGGCCTGGGAGAAAGTTAGAGTCCTGGAGGATTGGAAGTCAGGTATATTGATTCCCCTGTATAAAGGATAAGTGGACAACGAAGTATGTGGTAATCATGGGGGCATTTGTCTTCTTAGTGTAACAGGATAAGTATATGGAAGGATACTTATTGACGGAGTTAGGGAAATAACAGAGGAATTATTTGTAGAAGACCAGGGAGGTTATAGAAAGGGAAGAGGTTGTGTAGATCAGATATTCATTCTTAGATCTTTAGTGGAAAAGTTCCTAGAGATGGGAAAGAAGTTGTATGCAACCTTCATGGATTTGGAGAAAGCATATGACGGTGAACAGACAAGGATTGTGGAAAGTATTAAGAATATATGGAGTGGATGGGAAGTCGTGGAATGCTGTGAAGAGTATGTATGAGGGTGCTAAGGCTGCAGTGCATATGGGCAGTGAACTGAGTGAATTTTTCTGTCTGAAGGTTGGATTGAAACAAGGATGTGTCATGTCTCCATGGTTGTTCAGTCTGTATATGGATGGGGTTACAAAAGAGATTCAAGGTAGGGCAGTGGATGTTGGAGTGGCCCTAGTGAGAATGGGCAGTGTGGAAACTCCCTGTACTGTTGTTGTAGATGTTACTGTGTTGTTAAGTGGAGACAAAGGGGAGCTGCAAGGTTTGGTGGATGAGTTAGGGAGAGTGTGTAAAAAATGGAATCTAAAGGTGAATTAGGGAAGTGTAAAATTACGGTCTTCGAGAGAAATGAAGTCAGTGAATGTACAGTGAGGTTGGATGAGGAGGAAATGGAAAATATGAGTGTGTTTAAGTACAGTACTGTTCTTGGGTAGTGTGATGAGTAAGGATGGACGTTTCGAGGGTGAAGTGCTCGAAAGGGCACAATAGGGAAGAAAGGTTACTGGTTCCTTGAAAGCAATGATACGAAACATGGAAGTGAAGAAGTTACTACATGACAGTATTGTGATATCACCTCTAACATATGGAAGTGAGGCCTGGACCTTGCTCGAGGGAGAGAAGTCAAGTGAAGCCTGGACCTTGCTCGAGGGAGAGAAGTCAAGAGTGATAGCAGTGGAAATGAGTTATTTGAGAGGAGCATGTGGTGTCACATAGAGAGATGGACTGACAAATGAGGAAGTGATGGAGCATTGTGTGGATATGGATGTGATAGGAAACATTAGGAGGAACATAATAGGGTGGTTTGGCCATGTGGAGAGGATAGAGAGTGAGAGACTGATATGGAGTGTGTATGTGAGTGAGGTGAAGGAGGGGAGTAGGAGGGGGAGGCCAAGGATGAGATGGAGGGATGGAGTGGAGAGGTACATGAGAGAGTGGGGTGTGAGCTGGGAGCAGGGCAGTGACATGGCGGGGGACAGGGCAACATGGAGGCAGTTTGTTTGTGGCCACCCCTTACAGGATTAATGCATCTG